>VXAV01002561.1:121067-143055 GCA_013399715.1 Alectura lathami | reverse complement strand
AAAAATGAAACTGCGAAATAAAAAAAAAAAATTTAAAAAAAAATTTTTAATTTTTTTTTTTTTTTTTTTTGGAAGAGATGGGGGGAATCCTAATTTTGTCTATGGAAAGACCTACCACAATATGGTTTTTCTCTGTAGGCTTTCTATTAGCAATTCCCTTCATCGTAGATTCATACAATGGCTTGGATTGGAAGGGACCTTAAAGATCATCTAGTTCCAACCTCCTTGCTGTGGGCAGAGATGCCACCCACTGGGTCAGGTTGCCCACTTCTACAAGTGATGTCTAGTCATAGACAACTTGAATTTGTTAACCTTCATTTGGTTTTAAGGTCTTTTTTTTCTTTTTTTTTTTTTTTCCTCTTCGTTATTCATGGATCACATACCAGTTTTATAATAGATCTACATCAGTGAATTTAAATGCTGCATTATGAGCTCTAATATTACGAATGTAAGTGTAACAATAAACATGCTTGTGCTATAAATGTGATAATACTGCTTTTGTAGTTTGAATTAAATATTCGAGATTTTCATATCAAGATATCCAACTCTGACATACCTGACCAAATGTGCAATAGCTGTTTGCATTTCAGCTAATTTTGAAATATTTGAGAAGTTATGAGTGAAAAATACATCTCAAGCCTCAAGACAACAGTGGGCAGGATGTTAGCGTTTTTATGCAGTATTCTAGTAGTTATGAAGACATCTGTTTTTAGCTGTGAGACAGAATGCATTACACCTTCTAGCAGTCCAATTAGAAAATTGAGAACCAGATGTAGGAAGTGAAAGAATTGGCTGAATGATATATGGGGTGCTGAAAATTACATTATATGAAGCAGCTACTTGAAAAAGTGGTTTATTTTAGTGAGGGGCTTGGAAACATAGCAGTTCTATCCTATGTTTTTGTCAAGGCTGACATGAACTACATGCTACCTGGTGCTTACGTAGGCTTACGTGACAGAAATCTGGATATCTAAAGTTGTGATTTAGAGCTCTGATATCCTAATTTATAGAAAAGTTGATATTACTAGTAAAACTGAGAGTTAGAGAAGAAAAGACTCAGCTTTTTCTCTAAGTGCCTAAATAAGATGAATCTAGGTGGGGACAGTATGCCATCTGAATGAAGTGCCTACAGCTGAGACCAGGTTTTCAGAAATTCAAGACATTCTCACAGGAGGTTTCCACTGGTAGCTCTGAGCATTTTTGCAAGTCTAACTTCCAGACTGTGATTCAGAGTTAAAACCCAGGCTGCTGAGCAAATTTGGATCTAGGCTGACAGCAGTTTGAACAAACTGCTTCCCCATGACTTGTTGCGAGATCCTGAGCCAAGTGAATTGATTGTCTCAAGCCAGCCCTTAGCTGGCACTTGTCTGGGGTCACCATGTCCCACAGAGAACTTCTGAGGCTGTGGTATACTTTTTGTGATCTCATTCCTGCCTTGTCTATCAATAGTTAGGGTTTACAGCACTTCTGAATGTCAAGGCTCTTTGACACGGTCGTTTGAGTTTCTTTCTTACTTGGCATTGCTTCTATTGTGCAGCAATTTTTATACAATTAATCAGCATACTCTTTTCAGCATTAATTTCTCTATGAATAATAAACTGCTTTCCCTTACATGTGTTCAGAGCTCTATAAATCTTGGCAAATTTCTCCTAGTTTTTTTTTTTTTTTTTTCATGCCACAGAGAAGGTAGTAGTGTTGTTTCACATCAGTTGTCTTAGGACATTGTGTCAGGAATAAATTAATCCATGTCACTTCATTTTGATAGTAGCTTGATCCAGCTGAAACCAATTGTTTCATTAAGTACTCATTAGAGCTGCTATACAATAATATGCCATATAGCAAAGCCAGATAACTCTGAAGGGAAGAGATTAATAGGGGACGAGGAGTGAATGGAAACATTATTCATGCCCCAAACATGAAATGCAAAACATAGGAAAGCTTAAGTTTATTTGCATAGAGAAGTTACCCTTCCAATTTCTCTGGAAACAACAATGTATTTTTTAAATATTAAAAAACAAACAAAAAAAACCACCTTAGACACTTTTCTGAAAAATAAAGTATGTTGTTTTTACAGAGAACTGATAGAGCACATATTAGCTGAAATGTGTGTCATTGCTACTTTTCAAGTAGAAATACAAATGCATTTCCGTTCTTCGAAGGCCTCCAAACTTTTGTCACTTGGAGATTGCTTTTCTTGTGGTTTATGCACATTTAAAGCAAAGGCAGGCTTTCTCCTTTCCTAAGAGAGCAACAGAATAGATGTTTGGAAGGCAACTATTGGAAATGTGTAAGTTAAAACAAAAGTAGACATTTAAATGCCAGTCCACTTCCACTTACTGAACTGTAACGATGCCTATAATGATCCGTGTTTCTCTGTCCAGGTACAGAATCTACCGACACAGATATATTTAAATGGAAATACAAATTAATCTCATTGATTCCATATCTATTACTTAAACATAAGGTTGTAAAAATGCTTGTCCCATCCTGTGGCCTTTTCAGATTTCTTCATCAAAGAAATCTGAACTGAGTATAATCTTATTAATGCAGTGAGGTAGCATAAGAAATTCTTCGCTTAAAACACACACAAAGTTACTGAAGAAATGGACAACAGTAAATCAAATTGTCTTTATAAAATGCTATAGAGAAAGTTATCTTTAAGAAAATAAAACCAATATCCAAAAGCGTATGGTTATGAAGGCATGCTTATTTTTGTGTGTTTCCTGCCCTTCCCCCCCCACCCCATACTGGTTTCATCTGGGACAGAGTTGATTTTTCTTCATGGTGTCTGGTATGATGCTATGTTTTGGCTTTGGGAGAGAAACAATATTGAGAACACCTCGATGTTTTAGTTGTTATTGAGCAGTGCTGCACAGAGCCAAGGACGTTCAGTTAGTAATGGATGGGTTTGTATTGTGAGGTAGACAACATTCATTGATGAACTGGCACAAGCAATGTAAGCAACAAGGCAGCTGTACTATTTCTGGTTCCGTTCTTCGTGATGAAATAGAAATGAAGAAACAGCCATCCTCTGAAATGGAGAATCTGTCTTGAAAGATGAGGCATGGTATGATGCAAAGATGCCATGGCAGAAAGAACTTTAAATTGTAATCCAGACCCCACTTTATTGCTTCAGGGATTTCACCATTTCTTAATCACAGAAACTACAAGAATTCCAAGCATGTCCACCTTTGTCAACTAATTATCAGTTCAGCTTCCCATCGTTACAAGGACCAGGCAACAAAACTGAGAAATATTTGTTGTGCACAGCTCAGAGAAAAGATCAAAAACTGTTCAGAAATTACAACCACAAAACTTGGTTGAGTTGTTCTCCAAATAACAAGACCATGTACTTCCTTAGACTTGTTTGCTTCATCTACTCAGATATCTTGTGTAGGTAGACCGTAAATTCTCCAGCTTTCCAGGTGCCTGTAGTACTCAGATGGCAGAGATATTTTGGGGGATAGAAGTAGATTGGCAGATCTGATTTGGCAACAATGCCATTGTTGATAATTTGCAAGGGGGAGGGATGATTATTCTCGTTTTGAAAAATGTTGCATGAAAATATATGTTTCTGGTTCCACTAAGAAAAAAAATTGAACTTTTGATTCTGTAACTTTTTGAATGCAACTTTTCTGTTTTTTTTTTTTTTTTTTTAATGATTCTTATACAGAATCAGCTTTTTCTCTCCCATCCACCTAATTTATTCCTATGTATCGCAAGAATGCACATGATAAATTGATAAATTGGTTTGTGACGAGACTTTGGAAATGAGAACATGACTCCTCCCTCTCTGTGGCTGTAATTGGTAGTTCTTTGTGGATGTAACCCAATCTGTGATTCACAGTCAAGAACAATGGGCTATCCATCTTGTAAACATAGCAGCTTGAGCTATGTGAGGGACACAGAGGAAAAGCAGCAAAAATTCTTAAAAGAAAATTTTCAGAGTAACCGAATCTTTTTGAAATTACTTTAATTGGATTATTTCGTCCTGTATTGATAGGGAGAAAAGCCTTGTTTTGGGAACCTTTTTGTTAAGTAATACAGTTAATTTTGCTTCTTTCTATGTGGACCTGGCTTGTCATATATTGCAGTCAGTGAGAATGCCAATAGCCATGAGCATTTCTTCAGTTTCATATCATTCAAGTCAGATGTTTAATAGGATCAGGCACTGAAAAGATGTTTCTTTCTGTACTTATTTCCTGCCGACACTTCAAGCAAGCAATGCACATTTAATAGCCAAAGCACTCAAAAATCTTACCACACACACAGCTTGTAAGAAGAAGTGATCAAGTTATCTAGAAGATTGTAAAGTAGTATCCAGAGTTTTCTGTCAGTGTCTTAAGAACAGCTCTTCTGGGGAAATAACCTGTCATTGACAGTATTTGTTGACTGCTTTAAGTATATGGACTGCCAATGGCTGACAGTGTTTCCCTTCAACTGGTATTTACCAGATTCAGGTAGTAGCTTGGACCAATGCCATGTCTACACTAGAAAGTTCAATAGTACATTTCCCCTGGGAAGTATCTGCCAGCAGTGTGATTTCACTTCACTGCCTGCCCACATATGTGCTGTTACTGGCACAGTACCTGCATGCAGCAACAACAGGCTGCAGTGCCAGAACATGTTGCAGGCACTGTGTAATCTCTCACACTGTCATTCATGCTGATGCTCTTGGAGGCTTCATTACAGAGTCCAGGAATACTACTCTGTCTTGCTGGAATCATTTAACATACCCCAAGTTTTTGCAGATAATGTGTATGCTTTTTCTTCCATGAACATCTTCCTGCACCTCTTGCCCCTGCTATAGTTGGCTCTTATTTTATGCTGTGTATTGTCCATTCCTCAGAAACAGAAACAGAGAAATTGCTGGGAAACTTAGCAAAAAGGTGCTACAGCAGTAGATATGCTACAATGTTGAATATTGCACTGGGCTTTAGGTTTCTGTAGTTCAAAGAAAGCAGCTTTTGCAGATGACGAATAGTTGCCTGTGCCAGGCTGCAGGTAGCTTTTTTTCCCAGGAACAGATTTGCCAAATTTCCTGTAGTGTTGTGGGAACTTGTGCTACCACTACAGCCAAACCTGACTAGAAACGTGCAAGCACAACTTAAAAAATGCCTGCCTGAAGTCCTCACCTTCAGCATCTATGGCAAGGAAGAACAACTCTTGCCATCTTTTGCTGAAAACCCCGCCTTCTTACTCCTATTACAGCCTTTGTTTTAAACAAAGAGATCACAGTACTGGAACACCAAGCTGTTGTATTTTTTTTACATTTTACATTTCAATGATTTTCTCATGGAAAAAAAAATGCAGATTACTTTATAATTGCAAGGAGCAATTTAAATTATCTCTATTCTTATTCAGATAAACAGAGTTCTCTTTTGCAATGTACTGATTTATGTTAAATTCTCTCTACTTATACTGTCAGAATGTTCATTTATTTTTCAGTATTTTCTCTTGTGCTGCATGTTAGCATAAAATGGTAAATTCTAAAGGATATTCAATTTTTTCCCCTCTGCATTCACCTTGATGCTACTCTGAGAGAGGGGAGTGATGAGAATAATTTTGAGGGTACATGAGAAAAGTGAAAAAACAATAAAAGGTGCCTTGCTCTTATCTTAGAGTGGTCCCTTTCTTACTGAGTTACCTCACTGGCTTAAATGATCTCTCATGTCACTTGTGGAATCTGAATCCTCTGTGTCTTTCCCAGGTTTTGAAGGTTTAGCCTTCAGCTATCAAATTGAAGCTGTCAGTTGCGTTGTCAGTAGGAGTCTCTAGTCCATGTAAGAATTAGCAAACAGTAGGGTCTAGAGCAGAGGGCTGCCGCAGATGTTTTTGCTGGCCACCCTTGCCACATGGTAGAGCAGTCTCCATTCCTCCTTCTTTGCCTACCAGTCTGGCTCATGCCTACTTTTCCTAAACTTTGACATTACCTCCACAGCATCTATATTAGGTAATTTTATTCACAAAATGGTTTCCTATCTAGGATCTCATTGTCTATCATCTCCACCAGCTGAAACATGTCCAGGACTGCTCTTGCATGAGGTTACAGCACAGTCACACTCCTGAAACTTTCCTTAACTTTGCTTTACCCTGGTGTCCTCAGAAATCAATTTCTTGTAAAGGAGGCAGTGGTAGTGGCAGTGTTTGTTCTGCTCGGACTGCAGCATCCATGCAGGTGTTTTACCTGTAGAAAGACCTTTTACCAGTGACAGTGCCCTTTGGGGAACTGGTTTAAATTCTAGGATTTTGTCAGTGCATTTGAGTCATTAGCTCCAACATACTCACTAGCATAATGTAAGTTTTGTAGGTAGGAATTTATATAGTAAACTAAGCTTAACAAAACTTTGTTAGAAAAAGACTGGGAGATAGGACAACCAAACAGTGACAGCTCATTTTCATGTTGTGGACAGCCTATCTAGCTCCTTCTCAGGGTTCATAGAATATTTAAGAGCAGGTATTTGGCTGCCACTTAACATAAACAAAAACTATCTTACAAAACATCAGTAAAAATAATTGAGCAACAGGATTTTCAAAAAGATTTGATAATCAGGGTCTTAATTCCTGATTTAATGAACTTCTGAAAAGAAGATTACAGGATTTGTGGTAAACACATTAGGGCATCTGGAGGTAGTCCTGTAATGCATTTAATTTAACCATTTTCTTATTTTCAATGCATGCTAAAGCAACCTTACAGAAAATTATGACACTGTTAATGTTAGCTTAGTATTTCTGTGTACTTAACTGGGCATTCTGGGAGCAATAATGAGCTTGAGTTGAGATCTTCAAGAAATTTGAAATGTTTGCAGTTGTGAAAACATAAAAAGTATTTCACTACTTACAAAACTATGCTTTCTATTTACTCACTAGCTCTATAAAGTATTTCTTAGTTGCCAGCTCTTCTACACTATGAAGCTGTAGAAGAATTGCAGCTCGTTCAGACAAAATTCCCAAGACACGATACACAACTATGTCATTCCTGGTTTCATGAGAGCATCGTCTGGGAATAACAGAGATTATTTAGTTGTTTTTTGTGTCTCTGCCTGATGAAAGTTATTTCTCTCCCTTTGGTTTCAGTGGCCGTGTTCCCCAGCACACAGACAAGTCGAAGTGGAACAGCGTCTGGGGCAGTGTCGTTGTCCCAGCCCAGCAGCCACCCTTCCCCAGGACGTAATGTACAGAGTAGTTCTCTCTATCCTCCTTCCCAGTTACCTCTTCTCTCAATTGCAGACTCTGAGAGGTAAGACCACCTCCTGCTTGTCCCACACTAAGCCTGAGTCAGGACTGCCTTCAGAGCTGCCAGGATCAGTGGAAACGGAATTGTTGGTATTCAGAAAGTTGCTGATGAAAACCTTGGTGTAACAATTGCTCTGGGTTTGGGTTTACCCAGGAAAGGAGAGGTGAAATGAATGAAGGGTACTCCATTATTCCAGCCTGGTGGTGGCACAGGGTGCTTTCTGTCCATCTCCACTTCAGGGACTTCCTCGAAACCACTCTTTATCTCCACAAGTACCCTAAGCAAGGGAAGTCAAACTGGCTGGAACACTTTAAAGGTCAGAAGAGCCCGCTAACACCTTGCAGAATGGGGACCCTGAGATTTGTGCCTCTGTTTACTTGTGGTAGGAAAGTCATAAATTTCTCTCTTTTCTCTCAATATTCTCTTATTTCTGACTATTTCTGCAGGGACTTGGCATTTTTTATGTTATGAAGACTAGTAGATAATGAATGGATTGTATTTTTAATTCAGTGGTTTAAGAACTTTGTTTATAGTCAGCACTTATTTTATTCTGGCTACATAAAAACTCTTGGTTGTTTCAATGACTTCAGTTATTTCAGTGATGTGAAAATTGCTTGGAAATTGTTTAATTTTTATCTTCAGGCATTTTATAAATTATTTTCATCTGTCCTTCCAATTATTTACATAGTGTGTGGTATTATTGATTTCCACTTAGTTTACTGAAGGCTACCAGATCACGAGGCTGAAGTGGCCTAAATGAAGAGATTTGCAGTGGAAAAGTCACTAAGATATGCTATCACGCTTCAGTGCAATTACTTCTTACCATATATATATGTATACTTAAAAACATTATTTTTTTTTAATCTCAGTATTTTTCAGTGCTCTAAATGATAAATGGCTGTATGTTAATTACATATTTTGAAATGTTTCGTTTCCCTGAGTGACAGAAATCACAGTAGTTTGGAGAACACAAAGAGTCCAACTGTAAACCTAAAAAGAACATTCACTAGATTTTGATTTCTTACACATCAGTGTATTTCTTTTGAGGAAAGCCATAGTAAGTCCATCTTACATCAGGAGATGAAAGAGCAGAATGATTCAGAGAATTCTTAACAGGCAAAAGTACTTCTCACTTTCAGACGACATGAGTGAATTCAGCCTATTTTGGAGCCACATCAAAGTAGTTGACACAGCGGTCAGACTGCCATTTCATAGTCATCCAGTGGTTCAGTCCTTCCTTCCTGCTGCTAGACACACTATCCTGACCCTTTTGCCTTATCTGGCTCTGGCTTTGTGTACAAACTCTGGGACTGCATGTGTTCGCTTGCCCAGTCTGCTTTTATTTCTCAGTATATTTTTTTGTCAAATGGATGACCTGTCTTAGATCCTTATCCAACAAATACCAGAGGACAAAGTGACAGGGAGGGACAGATCAATAGATAGGACTACATCATGATGAAACACAGTGATCTTCTCATTAGCCTATTTCTGGGCAGTTACTCATGGAGGACCATAGCAGACAGATGTACTCTATGACTTAGCTCATAAAGGTCTTGAATGGGTTACAGACCTCAGGATACTACTATAATAAAAATTAAAAAAAGAAATTAAAAAAAAAAAAAAAAGAAAAAAAATGCTAACATGATATACTACTTTCTCATATATTAGTTGTGTACACCCTCTTCTAAGGGGTTTAAATGCTTTTTCCCATCTCTGGAGCTACTCTGGATTAAAAAAATGATTCCAGTACCTCCATTTGGGCAGTGGGACATATGGCAATTTAAATTCAGGAAAGAAAAATATATTAAAGCAGTTTTGATTTGATTACAGAATATATAGTACAAATTAAGGCAAACATTTAAAAGAAAAAGTAATACAAGATCTTCATTTTAAATCTAATACAGTTGACATGTGTAAGGGTCCTGCACATCATCTGTCACACCACTTTCTGGGTGTGATGGTAGCTGTGAAAACGTGGGTTGAGGAAACCAGCATTTTGGTACACAAAGCACCACGTATAGTGGCTTTGAAACGTGTGAATTGCTCTGCTTATGTTTGTAGAATCATAGAGTGGTTTGAATTGGAAGGGACCTTTAAAGATCCATCTCATCACTGAGAGGGCTACAGGGTTTAGGGGTCCAAGCAGGCAATTTATCCCTCTCATGGTATGCAGTTACTGACATGCTGCATGTGTCTGTGGTCATTTCAGAGTCAGGATTAACTGACCTGCACACACCCCTGAAATTGCTTGCATCTGCCGGACTGAGCCCAATCTAAGCTGTCCTGGCAACTTTCGTGATTCTAGGGCCATTCACATGCTCCCTTCCATTGTAGACAGTAGACCCAGGCTTGTGAGTGGTAGAGTCAGTCGGAAATAAGCACTTTTTCTAGGATAGAGGAATAATTGGAAGGGTTCTTTTCTTTCTCCACCAGCCTAATGGGAGGGTGAATGTGAACTGAATTAAGCCTTATTGATGTGAGAAACTGAATCAAACATGAAGCGCGTATTACTCTTTTCGTTCTGTGTACAAAGCTCTATGTATTGAGTAGAAGTCAGGTAGAGTGTGTAGATCCAAGAAGCAACTTCCTTCGCTAAAGGAGAGAACATGCATAATGAAAATGCAAGTTTACATTTTCTTTGTTGCAGCTTGTTGGTTCTGATTTTCAGTGCTCCCCTAATTTGAAATATTGCAGCTGTTCGATGCAGGTAGCAAATGGTTATAGTACCCCAAATCATATGTATGGAAGGGGGTATATATTTGGGTTTTTACTGATTTTTGTGATAAAAAAAAGACATGGACATTCAGTGAAGCTGAAAAAATAACCTATTTTAAAAGCTGAAAACCAGTTCTGTTTTTATGTGGAATAGATAATGTTCAGCCCAGTGCCATAGAATTGATGATGCCAAATGCTTGAAATTATTTCTAGTAATTTTGAATAGTAACTTCCATGGTCAAAAATAAAAGCCCACAGAAACTGCATACATATTTCCTTTATAAGTCTCACTTTTGTGCAAAAAGCAGCCCATTAACTAATGTGAGACCATGTCAGAATTTCTCCTCTGGACATGGCATTCCAGATGTTTTTTCACTGTTTTGTGAGCCAGGGGTATGCCCCGGTATGTCACTGAAGTATGACACACCCTGACTTGACTGGAATGTCTGGAGGCTACATGAGGCTGGGAATAAGGACTTGTGCTGAACTGTTCGGTTTTGCATTACTAAAATCCTATTTTAAGTTCTGTGACAGCACTTATTTTTACTTATTTGAGTGTGTGGTCATATTCCTTTTATGCCTTTGCTTTAAAATAAGAAGTAGCTCCAAGTCACACTTCAAGAAGCAGAAGCCTCTTCTGCTTACGAAGTTCTTTGTATGTGGCATACAAGGGTCTGCCTTGAAGAAAGCCTTTAGTTAGTGACCTTAACAGAGCGGTTTTGAAATCAGTACAGTCATTTCTTTCAGGATTTGGGCTCTTGGGAGATATAGCTGCTGAGACATTATTACTTTGTTAGTGTGCAAATGACCTCTTGCAGATGACAGACAGTAATGAGTGGAGACAGCAGCAGATCTAATCTGGAACCTGAGCTTGGAATATTTCTGTCCACACTTTATCTCCTTCCTGAAGACACTATTTTCCTTTTTTTTTTTTTTTTTTTTCCCCTTTCTTTCTTTCCCAGAAACCCAGTTTTCTAATACAGTGTAGCCACAGAAAATGGTGACAGAGATTTTAAAGTTTTATCTCTGTCTCCAGGGTACATGTATTTTGATGTGCCCTCTCATAGGTTCCTTTCTTCTTCTCACCAAAGCACTTGTGGTGCTGGTCAGGGGAGCTCTTCTTTCTTCCTTCTGCCCATTCTTTGGGCTATATGGACCACCGGCTTAATCTAATCCAGCAGTTCCTGTGTGCCTAAAGCTTGAGGACTTGTAGCATGATAACGATTTTTAGACACTTATTGATGACTGATAAGAAGGGTATAGAATTAAAGTCTATTAGTACATGCAGTCAACTTCCCTGAGACACCATGGGGATAGAAACTTTTGGCGTTGTTGCTATGCAGGATGTTGGAGGCTGAACAAAAGTATTTGATGTAATCTTTCTTTGCATTGGCCAAAATATTTCTGTTGTTGAAAAGGATTCCCCTCCTTAAAAAAAAAAAAAAATCACTTGCAAATTGAGGTCACTTTAGAGAAACATACTATATCCCAGGCAAGTAAAATCAACCAGAATTTTGTTAGTTTGGCCAAGTGAATCCATTCATAACTTTGGGAAAAGTATTGATTTTTTTTAAATTGTGTATTAAAGCTTTATTTGCAAGTGTTCTTAAGTCATGTTTTTTTTGACTGTCACTGATAGCTACCTGGACTAACTTGCAGTGCACTATGTTGGGTTGCAGAATACTGAATTACAGTAGAAAGTATCCCTTACTGACAGTGTATTGAGAAGCTGCAAATTCACTACCACACAGCATAAAGACTGGAGTCAAAAAAGCATGTGATACTGCAGAATGGGTATGCTTAATGCAGAGAACAGAGACATTGTCACAGATTTTCTGGATTTATTCGAAGGTGATCAAGAGAGATTGTTTTTCATTCAACATTATCAGAAAGTGCAGCACTGCATAGCACAATGTTGGAGACAGCAACCTGCTACAGGGAACTTCTGACTTTGTCCTCTGTCCAGCCAAAACTTAGCTGGTTTGAGATGAAAGCCTGATCTCCTGGCAGTGTCAGCTGCATTACATTTAGGCATGTTCCCAGACTACTGCAGCCCAATAAGAAGCTTATAAATCATAACAGAAAACTGGTTTGAAATGCAGTTACCAGAGCAGTGACACAATAAATTGTGATTAAAAACACTTTAATCTAAAATATGACATCTGAAGGAGTAAAGGACCAAGAGCAGCCGTGCGGAGAAGGACTTGGGCGTCGTGATTGGCAAAAAGCTGGACATGAGCCGGCAGTGTGCTCTTGCAGACAGGAAGGCCAATGGCATCCTGGGCTGCATCAAGAGAGGGGTGGCCAGCAGGGAGAGGGAGGTGATCGTCCCCCTCTACTCTGCCCTTGGAAGGCCTCCCCTGGAGTGCTGTGTCCAGGCCTGGGGCCCCCACTACAGAAATGTGGAGTTGTTGGAGCGGGTCCAGAGGAGGGCCACCAAAATGCTCAGAGGGCTGGAGCACCTCTCCTGTGAGGAAAGGTTGAGGGAGTTGGGACTGTTCAGCTTGGAAAAGAGAAGGCTCTGGGGAGACCTCATTGCAGCCTTCCAATACTTGAAAGGAGCTTACAGGCAGGAGGGGGACCGACTTTTTACACAGGTGGATAATGGTAGGACAAGGGGGAATGGGCTAAAACTGAAAGAGGGGAGTTTTAGGTTGGACATCAGGAAGAAATTCTTCCCTGAGAGAGTGGTGAGGCACTGGCACAGGCTGCCCAGAGAAGCTGTGGCTGCCCCATCCCTGGCTGTGTTCAAGGCCAGGCTGGATGGGTTCCTGGGCAGTTTGATCTAGTGAGCTAGTGGCTGGCAGCCCTGTCCACGGCAGGGGGGTTGGAACTAGGTGATCTCTGAGGTCCCTTCCAACCCAAGGCGTTCTATGATTCTATGATTTTACATTGAAAGCTACCATAAGTATTGGTGTTGTGTAAATAATGTTATATGCTTTATTTTTCAATGGGAATTCAAGAAAAAAAGAGGAAGAAGATAAAGTTACATCTGATATAGTTACATAGTTCCTGCCTCAGATAATTACCACTAGTAGCATTGTGTGCAGTAGCATAACATGGATTAATTATAAACTGTCTTTCCCTCTTTCCTTATTCATACGCAAACGCAGTTACCATTCTTTATAATGTAATTTTTAACAAATGTTTTATTTCCTAACAAAGAAAAGGCTATCTATAGCCTTTCAATATCTTAAGGGGGGCTACAAGAAAGAAGGGGACAGACTCTTGAGCAGGGCCTGTTGTGATAGGACTAGAAGAAATGGTTTCAAATTGAGAGAGAAGAGATTTAAACTAGATATAATGAAAAAGTTTTTGTGATAAGGGTGGTGAAGCACTGGCACAGGTTGCCCAGAGAGGTGGTGGAAGCCTTGTCCCTGGAGACCTTCAAGGTCAGGCTGGACAGGGCTCTGAGCACCCTGATCCAGTTGTAGATGTCCCTGTTCACTGCAGGGGAGTTGGACTTGATGGCCTTTAAAAGGCCCTTCCAAATCAGATGATTCTATGATTCTGTGATAAAATATTCTCTTCACTTGCCCTGCTTACTATAAGTTAATATGCTGTTACTATTCCTGAAGAATTTATTTGAAACTGCAGTTTAATTGGAATTAGTCTTTTTCCCAGCAAACTACTAAGTGGGAAAAAAAAAAAGTAAAAAGTCTTAAGTCCTGTTTCTTTGAATAGAATCATAGAATCATAGAACCATTGAGGTTGGAGAAGACCACTAAGATCACCTCGTCCAACCCTCAACCCATTAACAGCGTGCCCACTAAACAATGTCTGTAAGTGCCATATCTACACATTTCATGAACACCTTCAAGGACGGTGACTCCATCACTTCCCTGGAGTAGCATTGCTCAAAGAATTGACAGGATTATTCCTCTTTGACTACAAGAAAGGGTCAGAGTGAATTTACCTTTACAATTTTTGTTACAGTAATTTTATACTTACATTTTTTTCTGGTGACTTGAGGTGATCTTTATACTCATATTTGAAATCCTGGGAGTATGACCTTCATTTACGAGTTAATTGACAAGAAACCAGACCCATAGGAAGGACAGAGAAGAAAACCACAAGCATAAAGAGGAATTCAAGGTACCATTACTGCTAAAAACAAGAGTACAAAAATTATATTTCAGATCTAAAATTAACATGAGTGGCTGCAAAATGATTTATTTTAATGACTCTACAGAGTTTTTTCTGCATTTTGGAATTTGAACTCTTGATGTTAACTCTTATTTCCACTATATGTATATGTATGTACATACGTGCAAATGTACATATTGCTAAAAATATAGCAATAAGATTAACCATTTATTTCAGATTTCTGGAGGCTGGAGGTACATAATTGCAGCTTTCCTTTGCTGTGACTATTCTCTTTTCAGTCTGACTCACAGTTAATTGTTCCCTAGTTCTTGCCCCAGAATGTCAGTCTCTCATCCATTGTTGGCGACATGGACAGTGGGATCAAGTGCAACGTCAGCAAGCTTGCTGACAACATCAAGCTGTGTGGTGCTGTTGACGTGCTAGAGGGAAGGGATGCCATCCAGAGGGACCTGGACAGGCTTAAGAGGTGGGCCCATGCCAGCCTCATGAAGTTTAACAAGGCCAAATGTAAGGTCCTGCACCTGGGTCGGGGCAATCCCAAGCACAAATAAAGGCTGGGTGGAGAGCGGCTGGAGAGCAGCTCTGAAGAGAAGGATTTAGGGGTGTCAGATGATGAAAAACTCAGCATGAGCCAACACTGTGCCCCTGCAGCCCAGAAGGCCAACAGCATCCTAGTGTGCATCAGGAGAAGCATTACCAGCAGGGTGAGGGAGGTGATTCTGCCCATCTACTCTGCTCTCATGAGACCCCACCTGGAGCACTGCCTCCACTTCTGGGGCCTCCAACACAAAAAGGACATCAAGCTGTTGGAGGGGTCCAGAGGATGACCACAAAGATGATCAGAAGGCTGGAGCACCTCCTCTACAGGGACAGGATGAAAGAGTTGGGATTGTTCCGCCTGGAAAGGAGAAGGCTCCAGGGGTGCCCAATAGCAGCCTTCCAGTAACTGAAGGGGGCCTACAGAAGAGCTGGAGAGGGACTCTTTAGAAGGGCGTGTAGCGATAGGACAAGGGGTGATGGCTACAAACTGGAAGACGGGAGATTTAGGCTAGATATTAGGGAGAAATTTTTTACTGTGAGGGTGGTGAGACACTGGCACAGGTTGCCCAGAGAGGCTGTGGATGCCCCCTCCCTGGAAGTGTTCAAGGCCAGGCTGGATGGGGCTCTCAGCAACCTGGTCTATGGGAGGTGTCCCTGCCCATGGCAGGGGGGTTGGAACTAGATGACCTTTAAGGTCCCTTCTAACCCAAACCATTCTATGATTCTATGATCCTTCCCATCCTTCCTGCTCTTCTGCCGTCTGCAAAGTGATGTTTCAAGCGTTGAAGGAAGAGGACAGAGGAGCAGAAGGATTTGGGATGCTGCCCTGTGTTCTTTCTGATGCCTTTTCCCCTGTTATGAATATAATACAATCTCCTCAACAACAACAACCAAAATGACAAAGAATACTTAGCCTCTGTTTGCAGTTTGGAGTTGTTATGCTCTTGCAGAGTGTGGGTAAGTGAAGTAGGTAGTGAGATGAAGGTGTTTCTTGCAAGATCAGACTGAAATCTATGAGAGACCTTGAGTTTCTCTTGTTATCAGCAAGCTGGCTCCAGTATTGCACCAAATTTCATGCTCTACCTCTCCCATGACAGTGGAGGAGGCCACTTAGCTACAGAGAGCTCTTTTAAGTTAATGAGATGACAGCTTTTGGAGACGGCAAGCAGTGAATGTGGGAGAATCTCACTGACAGATTGCTGTGTAAGTACAATGTCTGATACTGCTGGACTGATCATGTACTTTCATGAGTTTCCTGAGGCTGGTAGTGTGAAACCAAATAAAAGACTGCTAGCCTAAAAGAACAGCAGCCAAGATAATCCTGAGGTGATGACTCTTTCAAATTTCCATGAAAAACTGGAGGACCATCATGAAGTCTTACATGAGGCATAGCTTTGAATGGTAATTTTCTTTCTTTCCCTGTTTCCAACCATCTTGAACAGTGACATCTTGAGATCGTATACCTACCTCTACTGCCTTGGCTTGCAGTGGTAGTTCTGTTTGGTGAGAAGCTTGACAAAAATGATCTTCACTTCCACCCAGTTCTCTGTGTTTCCGCCACCTACAGAAATCATCTGTTCAGCCCTCTGATGCCCAGCCAGTTCAGCAAAGGCAATTCTTTACTCAATGAGTCTCAAAGCACTTGATGTTCTGGGTTAAGAACACCTTATACGTATCTTTGCTAAGGCATAAAAGGTGTTTCCCCACCACATAAAACACTCACTGGCAGGTAGCCATGTACTACCAGACACACAGCTAAAATGAACTATCATTGCTACCAGCTTTCCTCTTCACTTTCCACAGCTTGGTTAGGTTGTGTATGTAATTTACATTTAGGCCAACCCTAGTCAGCAAGGGCTAGAGTTAAAACTGTTTTCTGTGTAGCCTTGACCAGTCCTGCCTAATAACAAAACTTGTATATATATGCCATTTTAACTAATCTCATCAAAACAGGGAAAATTTGGTAACGTTGTCATTTGTATTGCTTCCTATCCAATCTAGGCATTGCCTGGGAGGACACATTTTCCTAGCTAGCGTTGAAAAGGAAGAGGCTGCTTGATAGCTTCAAAATAATTCCTTTTCTGAATTTGCATGCAGTAAGCATCAGCCAGGGCATCCTTCTGCAAATCTGGCTAGTTCCTGATTGCATGTACTCCAGCACTTGACAACAATTCTTGATGGCAATTTCCAAGTGGTTACAAGCTGGTCCTGATTGTTCCAGGAACACAATTAAATTTGCAGTTCCCCCCGTAACACACTGTGGTTTGTTTGGGAACAAATCTGGACTAAGAGATGTCTAAGTTTCTCTTTTGTTGGGCAGAAGGGAAGTATAAGTAGATGACTACAGTCACCTGCATGAGTAAGCCAGGAATTCATGAAGTGATTCATAAATCATTAGAATGACCACTAAAATCTACTAAAACGTGGTGCATTCTCATTGGGAGGTTTTTTTAGATGTTAAATCAAATGTGAAATCTTTACAACAGTGCTTTTCAATTTAAGTTTTGAAAATAACTTTTTGCCTGCTGTTGGCCGCTGGTTAAAACCCTTTTTAAAAGACCAGTTTTCACAAATAGTTTTGAAAACACAGAGGATGATATCCTATTTTTTTAAATAATAGTGGTAATAAAAAATTACTATGCATTGTTCTTGGACTGTGGCAGTATTTAACAGTATTTCTATGTAAGTGCTATACCCACTCCAGTCCTTTCTCATGGACACCAGTCAGTTGTGACACTTTTTAAAAACCTGGTGTTTTAATCACAATGCAGCTACTGTTTTTTCTTTTTCTCCGAATTATTTTCTTTTATTATTGTGAAACGCACACATCATTTGTTTTCTTCCTACCTAGTGTGTCTTTAAGTGTGCACTGCATCAGTTACCTGGAACAAAGAAATATTTGGCGCATTAAAGACTCAACAACTCAGTAGTGACACCTTTATTTCCTCCCACTATAAGTAGTTTGTGGTTTTTTGAAGCTAGTATCAAATCAGCACAAAGCCCATCCAAACTGTATCTAATATGCCTAAGAATGCAATTCTCAAAGAAAATTGAGTAGGCAGTAAATCACAAAGTTTATTTTGACATGTGCTATACTACAAACATAAGTTATACACATACAAACGTACCACGAATGTAATAAATAGGTTTCAGGTAAGGTCAGAATCACAAAAAATGATGTCTGTCAGAAACTGATTCTGAGCTGTAGCATGAAATATCTCAGGTGTCTTTGATTTAGCTGTGTTTACATGTACAGTGACCATGTCCAAAGGTATTCTGTAGCGCTCCTACTGGAGTTGTATCTTCTGTTATACTGATGGTGAGCTTACAGCTTCCTCGCAGTTCTGCAGGAAAAAAACATTCTTTATTGTAATTTCTTTATTGTTATTTCTTTGTAAAAGAAAATGTCATCTAGTGTATTGAGGTCCAGTTTCAGGAGAACAGGGACCAGACTGATGATTTAGGATCCTAGCAGGCTGTGTTAAATGTAAGTAACAGTCTGTCCTAGCAGAAGGCATCGAGCTCACCGACCACAGAGAAAGAGGGTATGTGGGTGTTTTTCTTCAGCATAGCTGGCAGCCTACTTCTGGGAGTGGAGAGGGTGACTGTTCCGCAGTAGAAGTGCAACATCAGTATTCATTCACCTTCTTCAGGAATATCCTTTCTCTTTTTGTTAGCCTTCCCAGCTTTCATGTCAGGGATCATAAAATGTCATTGAGCCATTCGTGAGCCCAGGCAGAGCTTTTGTTTACTGATCAGATCCAGCTGATCTGGTGGATAGTTTGGTCATCTCGGACAGTTCTTGTAACCTCAGCTTTTCCTCTGCAAAAATGACTGTTGCACCTATTTGTAATATGCTTCTGGATATGCAATTTAAAGGGCATACAGATTTTTAAAAAAATAAACAACGTCCATAAAACTCTCCTTGGTAGTGTTTCTCCTTGTAGTGTCAGTAGTGCCAGATCAGTGTAAAATATGCCAATGAAATGATG
Source organism: Alectura lathami (assembly GCA_013399715.1). NCBI lineage: Eukaryota > Metazoa > Chordata > Aves > Galliformes > Megapodiidae > Alectura > Alectura lathami. The sequence goes on along the minus strand of VXAV01002561.1, from coordinate 124,464 downwards.
TATCTCTGTGGTAGCTGCACCACCAGTCTCAATCTGAACCTCTCTCTTCCTCTGCCAGGCTTGTAAGTTTACACTTAGCGTCCTGATTAACATGTTGATGTGGCTCTGTTCAACTGGAAGCAATTTAACACTTGCCTTTATACACATTATACTGCCTTCAGATTGTTTATTTTCAAGTTGTTCTATGTAGCATACAAAGATTGCTGAAACTTGAAATGTGAACCTGCTATGTAACTCCTCAATGACTATTTATCAGAACTGACCACTGCCTGCCAGTGGGGAAGGACAACTGTTTATTGATATATACAGCTGGCACAAAGTCTTACTAAGAGACAGATAACAATGCCTCAGAAAGTCCCCCATAAAGTATCATTTACTATTATGATTCAAAACCTATCCACAGAAGTTGAAAATAGGTTTCCATCATAAGGCAACAATTCTGTGTTTTCACTTCAGAGTATTAAATCTAATGATATGTCACCATCTAAAGCTTTGCAGAAAAGGACCTGAAGGTCCTGGTGGACACCAAGTTGAACATGAACTACCAACCTGCCGTTGCCACAAAGAAAGCAAATAGTATCCAGAGCATCATTAGGCAAAGTGTTGCCTTGAAGGAGGTGATCATTTCCCTCTACTCAGCAGTAGTGAGTCCACACTTTGAGTTCTCTTGTCCAGTTCTGGGCTCCACAGTACAAGGGAGGCATGGATGTACTGGAGTGAGTCCCACAAAAGGCCATAAAGATGATGGAAGGACTGGAGCATCTCTTCTGTAAGAAAAGTCTGAGAGATCTGGGAATATTCAGTCTGGAGAAGTGGAGGCTCTGAGGGAAACTTATTATAGAATTATAGAATCATAGAATGGTTTGGGTTAGAAGGGACCTTAAAGATCATCTAGTTCCAACCCCCCTGCCATGGGCAGGGACACCTCCCATAGACCAGGTTGCTGAGAGCCCCATCCAGCCTGGCCCTGAACACTTCCAGGGAGGGGGCATCCACAGCCTCTCTGGGCAGCCTGTTCCAGTGCCTCACCACCCTCACAGTAAAAAATTTCTCCCTAATATCTAGCCTAAATCTCCCGTCTTCCAGTTTGTAGCCATCACCCCTTGTCCTATCACTACACGCCCTTCTAAAGAGTCCCTCTCCAGCTCTTCTGTAGGCCCCCTTCAGTTACTGGAAGGCTGCTGTTGGGCACCCCTGGAGCCTTCTCCTCTCCAGGCTGAACAATCCCAACTCTTTCATCCTGTCCCTGTAGAGGAGGTGCTCCAGCCTTCTGATCATCTTTGTGGTCGTCCTCTGGACCCCTCCAACAGCTTGATGTCCTTTTTGTGTTGGAGGCCCCAGAAGTGGAGGCAGTGCTCCAGGTGGGGTCTCATGAGAGCAGAGTAGATGGGCAGAATCACCTCCCTCACCCTGCTGGTAATGCTTCTTCTGGTGCAGCCCAGAATGTGGTTGGCCTTCTGGGCTGCAAGCACACATTGTCGGCTTGAGTGAGGTTGGAACCAGGCTCATTCTGTGGTGCCCAGTGCTAGAACAAGAGGCAATGTGCACAAACTGAAATACAGGAGGTTCTGTCTGAACATCAGGAAGCACTGCTTTATTGTGCTGGTGACCAAGCACTGGCACAGGCTCCCCTAAGACGCTGTGTAGTCTCCCTCCTTGGAGATCTTCAAAAGCTGCCTGGATACGGCCAGGGGCAGCCTGCTGTAGGTATTCCAACTTGAGCAAGGATTGGACAAGAGAACCTCCAGAGATCCCTTCCAATCTCAACCATTCTGTGATTCTGTGGTTTGAAAATATATCTAAAATATATCTTCTTTATATTTGGGATGTACATGTGCTTTTAGAAGATTTTGTGTATGCAAACTGCAAGGCATTATAGTAATCTAAGTAAAGTAAAATTATTTTTAATTCTAGTCTTATAAATTTAAGCATCTACAGTTTAGTCTGTTTCTGAACTCCTAGGTTTGTTGCTCTGACTCCTTCTCCTCAACACATCAGCCCCCAAGGAATTTCAGTTCCTCCTCCCATGATGCAGGGACAGACTCCACAGCCCCCCCACCTTCAGCAGACTGCAGGAATGCATCTAAAGACATACCAGTCAGAATCAAATCCTTCTTTTCAACCAAATAGTCTCCACATCCAAGGTAAGGAAGAAACTTCATCATTGCTGTTAGCTGTTTGTCCTGGCTGCTTGGCTTCAAATTATGTATTTCAAGGGTAGCAGTGGTATTTCAAGGCCCCTTTCCTTCTGAGATGAACCATTCTGGGACCCTGCCTTCAGGCTTTCTTAACATTCTTAGTTTACCTAATGTTTATGCATCTTAATATGGAGTTACATGTTTCTCTTCAGATTGATTTTTAGAGCTGTTGTTGAAATAGAACTGCAAGTAATTATGTGATGGCCTCTAATTTTAATTTACTATTGTTATGTTTCTGATCACTCCCAACTTTACACACAAAGTGTTACCAGGTTTTCAATAAGTAGAATATTTTCATCCCTTGCATTTTGGAGACCTTTCCTTTCATTAGCATACATGTCTCTCAGAATTGTATTCCCACTTGCATTATGCAAACAGTTTCTGTAAAACATCTTTCTTCCTCTTTGTTCAGTCAACTGTAACCTTATGTAGTAAAGAAGAAAATTAACAGCAGCTGAAATCAGTATTAGGTTGTTTTCAACAGTTTTTTTAAATCCAGTATAAAGCCTGAACGGTAATTACCTTAACATTTCAGAAATGTGTTGACAGAAGTAACACTGTTGCCTCTCAACTGCTTAAATATATGTTTGTCATATTAACATACACAAGGTGCATAGTGTAGGGCATTTTTATAGGCCTTGGGATTCTGCCTCTTGGACAGGCTTCATGACAATTATTATAGTAGTTATCATAAGAAACGTATCTTTAGAAAACCAGTGCTTCTTTCATTTATTTTTCTTTCTTTATTTATTTTTTTCCATAATGTAAGCAGTTTCTCTGGGGGTAGCAATGAGACAGGATACCAAGGCATCTCCTATTGTTCGTGAGTGAGAGTGAAGGGAAAAAAGGAATGTGCCAGTCCTGTTTTCCTCTTATTATAGTAGACTGTGCATGATCAGTGTCTAAGCTAGGTGTTTTTCTTCCAGGAACAGCATTGTACAGCACTGATTAGTACTAGAAGAACATGAGATTTTTGAATATATGTAAATAATTTTGTCTGTCTCTGTTCTCTAAATTTTTATTAATAATCTAGGGCCAACAGAGTATAGAACAGAGTTTCTTATTAGACTGCTTATTGTCACATAATATATATGAAGAAATGCCTGAGCAGGTCTAATAAATTCCTAGCATATAGAGCATGAAGGCATCGGATTATTAGTCTTCCTACTTCCACAGGAAAATGCATTTTACTCAGTTCC
>VXAV01002561.1:110736-120987 GCA_013399715.1 Alectura lathami | reverse complement strand
AGTGTTTGGCAACAGCTCATCTTCCAAAAAGGCATGCAGACATTAAGGTTTATCTTCCTGCCTGGACCAAAACCTGTCTTTGAGTGCATAGATGGCATTACCTCGCTCTTCCTCTAAAGATAGTGGGAACTTCAGTAGTTGTGGAGGCCTACATCACAACCAGTTGCTCCAAAGTTAGACAGTTTACAAAGAATCCTGCCTCCCAGAGGCTTAATCACCTTAAGTTAGTTGCTGTTCCACACAGAACTTGCAATAGCTGGTTTACCTATTTGCACATCTGCTTGAGGATCTTCTCTTTAGGACACCTCAGAGCAATGCTATTGTGTCTCCATCTTCCCCCTAAGTCTCCAAATGGGATTTAAAAGGACAAAAGACGTGAGTCATTAAAACTACTATAAGAAGAATGCCCAGGAGAGATTCCCATGGAGGTGGATTTCACATGTGGACTGAAGATCCATTCCACATACAAACTGAATACAGGGGCTAACATCTGATATTACTCAGCCCCGTGTCAGCATTACCACGTTTGCCTCCCTGTCCTAGGAAAACCTATTTTGAAAATACACTTTGTTGACAGGAATTATATATGCATAGATAGCAGCTGAAAGTTACAATTGTACAGATCTCTGCAATTAAAATCGGTAGTAAGGTGTGAGCGGAACTTTTTTTTTTTTTTTTTTAATTGATAGGTATAATACGTTGCAATATAATATCTATCTTTGGGTATTAAATGTTCTTTCAAAGATTAAGTAACTTAGTGTTACCTGTCCTTTCAGACTGCTCCCTCTAGCTTAAGCACAGCTGTCTCTCTTGTGCGCGCAATGCTAAAAGCTTTGTTTGTCATTTATGCTCAATATGCCTACCTAAACACTCTCTCTCATAAACAAATGTTTCAAGAGTTCATGGTCAGGTTTTCCCGGCAGCAACAAAATTATTTCCATCTTCTTTGGTCACATCATGATAATGTACAAGAACACCGTGGAGCTGTTCTGCCAGCCTGGACTATTTGGTTTGTAAGAGGTGTCTGTGGGAAGCTCTGTTAGTTTCTGCCCCCTGCAGTTCATAAGCTGCCTTTCTACAGCTGAAAGTGTTGTAGGTACAGCCACTACAGCTCAGTCTGCTACCAGAAAATGGTGACATTTTTCTGTCTCATTATGTAGTCTTAAGCTTGTCAATTGCATTTAAATTGGCTGTACTGAGGAAGAAAAGCTTTCATTGCCAGAAAGCTTGTTGAAGAAAACAGATTCTGAACAATCTCCCTTACAGTAAGCCTAAGCATCTTACAAGCTCCTGGAGGTTTCAGACCACTATCTTTTAGAAAGAAATGTGGGAGATACAAGACTGACTAGCCTCTTATATCTAATAACTACTTGTATTGTGAAATAGCTTTTCTCAGAAAAATATTGTCTAAAGCTGAGGTTTCATGATTTGTTTTGAGTGATTTTCAGCATCTGTTAGTAGTGTCTCAGCAGCTTGTTCTAGCCTTAGATAATATTATATAATGCAGTAAATACTTTCCTTCCTCTTATGGAAGTCTTAATTTCCATTGTGGCATGGAATGCTTGCAAGTGATGATGTTAGATAACTGACTGAGCTGCAGACATGAAGCTCTGCTTTTCCTTTCGTTAGACTGTAGCATTGTTTAGTGAATTAACATATACAGTAAATCTGAAGCTATCCTGAACCAGACTGATGTGACAATTTGCCCGTTTGACTCGGATGCCATTGTACTATTGTTTGTATACAGAATGAAAGATAATCTTTGCCCTCGAAATCTGTAAACATTGGTCCAAGACCTATGTTGTACTTGTGAATCTTTGCAACCAGGAGCAGCTACAGGGAGCTCAGGGGAGTTACCTGAAGACACTGACATCTGTAGCAGACAAGCAGTTGGGAGAATAATGTGTAGTTCTGAGACAAGGTAGAAGAGATGCATGAAGTAAGAAAAACAGCTATAGAAACTCCTCCTTCATAGTGAGACTCTTCTGCATGTAATGTAGAGTGAGATAAAACTCTTCAGGGCATGAATGTAGCTGATTCTGGATGCTTCTGATACTCTCTAAACATCTTTGCAGGAAAAATCTGTCTGTCCTTTAAAACTGTGCCTCTAACTCATGCTGTATGTATTTTTGAGTTAACGACCAGTGCTGGCAGATTAATGGAAGAAGGAGAAAAAAAGTCATGCAAAATATTCAGTGGAAAAAAAAGCTGCCATTTCTTTAAAAAATTGTTGGCTGATATGAGTTAGCTGTACTAATGTAGCTGTACAGGCAGCTATGCTAGTAACAGTTATTTTTTCATTAGTAATAATGAGATTTAAATAAATAGAAATGTCTAACTTTCCACATGCAACTCCATCTGGCAGTACAATGTGTGACTGGTATGTCTGTCTTTCTCTTCCCTGTCTTTCCTTTTCCTTTTGTTCTTCACACTCAAACGCTACAAAATGATTACTTAATGTTTGTGTAATTAACCTAATGGACACTGTAGAGATATGCTGTAAAGATGCACCATTTTGAAACAGTTCAGGTCAAAGATGGCTGGAATGAATACTCACTAATTACATGTATTTCTCAACAGCAATTGTAATTATTTTCTTAAGAAAATACTCTCTGGGAATGCTTTGTGATGCCAAGATGAGAGCTGACAGAGGAGGAATAAATCTCAGTCAGAAACTTCCTACCTTATGGAAATGATAATCATGGCAGTCACAGCTCATGACGTATATGCAATGAAATCCTTGTCCCTGTTAGTTCAGTGGGATAAGGGCTCTATCACAAATTTATGTGGACCAGGATTTCAGCTGTGAATTCAAGATGGTGTGTATACTTTTGATTTTCAGATGCTCAGCATCTCCCAGGGCAAGGTTCTGTACATGATAAAGAACAAGAGCTTCTTGCTTTTAGAAGAGATTCTTACAATATAGAGCAATTTCATTATATTTATAAATATTTCATCTCCCTCAGGAAGTAATCTTATCATACCAGAAGAATAACTGTTTATTCTGTATCTTTATTGATCTTGGAGATAGTGTATGGATTCAAAGAAACATGTTTGTGTGTTTGTTGTGCATGTGTATGTTTTAAATAGTTTAGTAACAGAGCAACAGATACAATTCAGAGTTGCAATCCTGAGAAGATAATGTTCCGTTTCTGGAAGTTTATTACCCAAACTATTTGCCTTTTCTATTTTTCTGCTAGTGAACGAAAATGTAGAAAAAATTTGCTACAGGAAGCTAACAGGTAATCTCTAAGGGTCAGGTATGGTCGGGGTCAAGGGCCTGAATTTTTTATGACTTTGTTGCCAGTTTTATCAGACTACTGAAACACACAGACTGAGTGTGTTTAGAGGAGACATTCCTTTATTCTGCGCAGGTTGCTCAGTGGGTATTTCCACAAAACAAGCATACCCAGCTCTTGTTCAGGCTCTTATTTATACTATATAACTAGATAAAATCATGCCTAACTAGTATATAAGTTCCACCTATCTAACGCATAGTTATCTCTGGTGATCTCAGGTGGTCATCCTTTGGAGAAGTTCTGCTGATTAAGTTCTGCAGATTAAGTCTGCTGATGTCCCTAATCTGGAACACTGATAGTCATTCAAGCATTGTCTATTGTAGACAGACTACCAAATATACATTTTAATTATTGATAGTTGTTCTAACATCTACTGTAGACAGACTACAAACTAGATACATTTTAACTCAAAAGCATTCCTCGTCCAGGTTGTGGCTGTCTTGTTGTCTTTATTTACATGTTTCTTAAGCACTTTAAAGCATTAACTTCATGTTATTCTGCATGTTAGCATTAGTGTAGGTTAGCTGGGGCAGAGCACCATGTAAACGAAGTGGAGAGGTCCTCAGACCAAGTTAGGAGATTTTGCTGTGTCATGTATGGGTTCTAGTTCAAAGAGCTTTGCACTGTGACTTGATGCAGTGCAGAAATGGAGAAAGACAGTTAGAAAAGTAATAAGTAACCAATTGAAAGAGAATGACGTCTCCTTTTCTGATCCCCCTCGTTTATGGCTGTCCATTTTATAAGATGAATATCTATGGCACGGAGTACAAAAAGAACATGCATCTGTGAAAATTGAATTTTTTATGCTCTTTTGGGCAATTTATCAGTGCTTTGGGCGCTTTTCTGGTTCTTTCTGCAACATAGTGGTTAACATACCAATGGGTCAAAGCTTCTAAGACTTTGCTAGAGAATATTATTTTGCCAGAGTAAGGAGTGAGCAGACACAGAGGATGTGACTCGCAACAGCTCAACCCCAAAGAAGTTTTTTGTCAGGCTTCACCTAGCAATAGTCAAACTTACTGCCAGATTGTTCTGCTTCAATAACAGGATATGAGAAAGGCACAAACAGAGAAAGTTATTGGATGCTTTCTAATAGTTCTACATCCTTCTTATACTGTGGCTCCCAAAACTGCACACAGTACTCAAGGTGATGCCACACCAGTGCAGAGCAGAGCGGGACAACCCTTTCACTTGACCTGCTAGCAGTGCTTTGTAGGGTACAGTTGACCCTTTTGGCTACCAGGACACCCTTCTGATTCAGATTCAACTTGCCGTCAACCAGAACCCCCAGATCCCTTTCTGTGGGGCTGATCTCCAGCCTCTCATCCACAAGTCTGTACATATAGCCAGGGTTGTCCCATCCCAGATGCTGGATCTGACACTTACTCTTGTTAAATATAATGTGGTTGGTGATTGCTCAACTGTCCAATTTGTCAAGATCTTTTGGCAAGGCTCCTCCTAATTTAGTATTGTTCCAATACTTAATTAGTATGCCTTCAAGTACTGCATCCAAGTCATTTATGAAACTGTTAAATAGCACTGGCCATTAAAAAAGCCATGTGGTACCCCACTAGTGACTAGCTGCCAGCCTTATGTAAATCCATTTACTGTAACCCTTTGAGCCCAACCCATCAGCCAGTTGTTCACCCACCACATTATATTGTTTGTCTAGTTGTATGTTGGGCGTTTTATCCAGAAAGATACTGTACTGAAAGCTTTGCTGAAATCCGAAAAGATTATGTCATTGATCAATGAAGTTGTCATCAAAGGAGATTAAGGCTAAACAGGACTTACCCCTTGATAACCCATGTTGGCTATAACTGCATTGTCTTTCAAGTGTTCTTCAGTAACTCCGAGGATATAATCTTTTCCATAATTTTGCCAGGCTCCAAAGTGAGACTGATAGGCCTGTAATTACTAGGGTTTTTTTCTTGCCCTTCTTGAAAACTGTGATGTTTACCAGCTTCCAGTTGACTGAGGCCTCTCCAGATTCCCAAGACCACTGAAAAGAAACTGAGAGAGGTCTCGCAATGGCATCATTCAGCTTTTTGAGTACCTTGAGATGAATCCCATTCGGCCCCATAGACTCGTATGCATCCAACTGGAGCAGCAAATCCTGCACAAGTTTGGGTTTGGCTGGGAGTGTGTTGTTACCACAGTCACAATCCTCCAGCTCAGAGCTCCAGGGGTCCCAGAGCCTCTCGTTGGTGTTGAAGAGAGAGGTGAAGAAGGCATTAAACATCTCTACTTTGTATCGCTGTTTATGAAGTGACTGCCTTCATCATATAATGGACCAATGTTATCTTTGTTCCTCCTTTTGCTGCTAACATATTTTAAAAAGCCCCTTTTGTTGCCCTCCACAGTACTGGCCAGCTTCGACTCTAACTGAGCTTTAGCTCTACAGATTTTCTCTGCATGATAGCAAAGAACATCTCTGTATGTTTCTTCCTATATCATCTGATCCAGTATCTGGCTTTAAATAAAAATTTTTAAAAGTATTGTAATACTGAAAGTATAATGGTTTCATTTCCAGCAGATGAAACGTCTGAGAACTGTGATTCACATATTACAAAAATGGAAATAAATGCATACCACAGTGTCTTTCAGTCTGTAAATGTCAGCCTTCAGAATCTTAGGAAAAGTGGCAAAACTTATACTTGGCAGCAAGTTTCTAAGGAGGAGAAGACCAAGGTAGTGCAGAATATCTGTCTGTGCCCCTTGCATCACGTGTGTATCCCTGTTTCACCAAGAAGCCTGGTTTGGGTTATATAAATATATATTTTGGTCTGAATTTCAGTGTGAATTTGCTCACTGCTTATACACTTCTCTCAAATATCACTTAGAAACAACAATGTCCAAAAAACCCCCCACAAAAACCCTGGTGGAGATCTTTTTTGTCAAGTGGCATGAGTGAGCTCATTTCTCTTCCACATAGACTTATCACTGCTGAGAAGTAGGAAATAATCTAATCATGTGCATACAAACAACAGGCCCCATGGATCATCAGATAGCAGCCCTTCTGAATATCTCAGGCATCCCACTATCAGTCTTATCATCAGTGTCAGACCCTCAATATTTGATTCATTTTTCCATTTTCTCAGCAGATCTGAATCTGCTCTTTTGTTAACACTTTACTTGGGTGATCTTTCATTATTTTGAATTAACTCTTTTCTTAGATTCTTCAGGCAGTAGCCCAGTGCCAAATCTGGACACTACCAGTTTAGACAGCAGGACTGCAGAGTTAAAGAGAGAAATCTTGTGAAAAATCTCATCTTCCAGTCAGTCACTGCCTCTCAGAAATCATGTTAGGACTAGGAAGTCCATGAAACAGAATGCATTAGGAGGTGCTAGCATCTAGAGGAAGTCTTGGGGAGCTTCATATGACAGCTGCTTTATTGGTGGAAAAAAAAAAAAAAAATTGAAGTCCTGGTGGTACTGCAGTGAGGATTTTTCCATTCTTTTCTCATGGTCCACATTCCATGCACTGTCCTTCATATCTGTATCAGTGTTTTAGTGACCACTTTCTTTTTCTTCTGCTAGGTTTTTATGGTCAGCTTCAGACTTTCTGCCCTCCACATTACCCTGACACTCAGAAGAACACACAACACAGTGTTTCTTGCAGTATGATTCCTCCCTTTGAAGACTGCTTATTTCCCACATCAGTGGGCCAGGCAGGCCTTGGTGTTTTTCATCGAACTTTTTCAGCTCACTCTGGAATTACAGGTAAATGTCATGTGGGGACTTTCTGGACGGTTGTATACAGTTTGTGTACTTTAACAGATCTGTTATGTGATCTGTTATGAATGTTATATGATATGTTATGAACGTGAGTGGGACCTGTCATGACAGAGTTGACTCATCCTGAAGAGATCGTTTCCAGACCTTTATGGGGTGTTGGGCACTGGGACGGTCACCATGGGCCACTGTAATGTTTAGCCTGCATGCAGATTGTGTACTGTTGAGGGTTTCTCAAGGGTTTTATCTCCTCTGGTAGTCAGAGAGTCACTAGATCGGTTATTCATTTTGAAATACTGTCTCTTGAACCTTGTTTGATATTTGTGCAGCCACTCTATTCTGCTGGAAGAATTGTAGCAGGGACCTGAAATGACTTGAACAAACAATTTTGCTTTATCTAATTTTTCTGTTTTGAAATTCATTTTGTCACATTTCTATGACACAAAATACCTGGGTGCATGTTTTTCTCTTAACATTTAGTCTCTTTCTAACTGGAAGTGCATAAGGGGCTTGCATGCTGCTCTGAAGAGGAGAAAGTTACTTTTGTGCAGAACTTTTGTTGGTTTTGTTTTTGTTTTACTCCCTTTGTAAGCAGTAAGTTACATAAGTATTATTTTGATACATATTTTGGCTTGCTTGTTGTGTTTGTCCATTTGGTTAGAAGCCATTTCCAATTCTCTGCATAAGTATTAAGTTATTCTCTGTTATATAGTTATCCTGGTTAATGAATTATTTTTGTATTTTCTCCAGTTTATGATTTTCCAGCACGGCCCACAGGTGTCTTTGGTGATGTGACCCACAGCATGCCAGAGGACAGCAGTTTCCTACAAATAAATGCAGTGGATCGTTGTCCCAGCCAGCTTTCTTCTGTCTACACTGAAGGCTGAAATCATCCAACTCTGATAAGAACTTGATTCCATTTTCTATTGCCCTTCTGATATTTCTTCACAAAATTTTTCTCTGCATGAAAATGCCATGTATGTATGGGGATATGGGTTGATATACATACATACTGGAAAATAAAAAAATATCACCAAGCATTCATCGTGTAATCAGGCAGTCGACTGAGAAGGAGAACGTTTGGGGACAGGAAGTTTTGCCAAAAACTTAACAATTGTTTCTTTTCATCTGTGGCACAACAGCTCTACTTTTTTTGTTCTTTCTTCTTTTTAATTTTCACAAAGGGAATTCAAAGACTGAACAAGAAAAACTGTTTGCTGGCTATAATCCTTTCAACCTGAATTGGTGGACTCTTTGAAGAACACCACTTTAGAAAATTCCTTTTTTAAAATAAAACAAAAGGAAAAGAAGTAAAACCAGAGTATGCTACAAACATTGCAAAAATACACTGCTTTTTGCACAGCCTGTTTGCGTATAGTGCTTATAAAGTTAAGCATACAGCAACAAAAAAAAAGGGAGAAAAATTAGATATACATCCTGGTAAAACACATTGGAGGTATAGGCATGTCTTCTTTCTAGTAGTGGATTTCTTACAGGCCTTGGTTTAGGTGTCTTTTCCATCCCTCTGTATTTTAAACCATACAGTATGGCCGTTACTATCTTTCCAACATTCCTTCTGACCTAGTTCTTTATGCAGTTTATAAGAATGGTTAGATGCACTACATGAGAAGGTACATGGACTCCATCTACATTTAGCGCTACTGCTACAAAAAAAGGTCTGTTTTAACTTTATGTTGATTTAACTATATTGTAGAGCTTTTTGCTGTATGTGCTATAGTATTCCGTAGGAAGATTAAATACTCTTCTTTAAATTCCGTAGATTTAAAAGCAATCCATATTGATTCAATTAAATTTTGTTGCCCTAAAATTTTCATTTTAGTAACAATTTCAGGAAGAAGATCTACTCTTAAGTTTGCTGTATTCCCTCTGGTTATTTAGAGATGTAAAACTGAACTTGTTTGGTGGTTTTGTGTCTTCTACTCAGCATCAGACTATAGTCATCAGATTTTGAACAGGGTGCAGCAAAATGAGGTTGGCTGTTGTGAAAGTCACAAAAGAAGAGTTAAAACCACTATTTTGCAGTAGAGATGTGTCATCCCTGTGATGATGTACAGCTTGAGAGCAACTCTAATATGATGTAAGACCGAGCTTTCAGATTATGAATTCATTTTCATCTGTTTTGAGGACTTAGTACATAGTGTGCATCTTCATACTCTTACAACCTGTTTTAATATGATGGACAAAAGTACAAAGATACTTATGTGCTCATAGACCATAACTATGCTTCTAAAATCACTCGTCTAGAAGAATGAATTTTAAAAGTTGCTTATACACAAATTTTCTTATCCTGAGAAGCTTTTCAAGGTTGTTTAAAGCAGTTTGGGTCAAATTCCTAATTTAATTTGCCATTATATTGCATAGATGAATTTATGTCCAGACATTTATAAACACTGATAATTCTCTAAGGACTGTATTCCTGAATTATATTCTTACATACAAGCATATATTCTTCTGTAACTAAATGAGAGATTTTCATCCAGTAAATGCGAAGTAGATATGAATAAATCATGTACATAAATTATGTAAAAGAAGAAGTAATATCATGGCTTATATACAGAGTATTACCTACTAAATTCTTCCCCTTTTTATTCTGTTTCTCACATCACAAGCAAATGTGTCCTGCTGCTGCGGCTTGCATTAGTAGGTCTGGTTGTTACCATAACTGTTTTTCTCTGGGATAAATGACACCAGACCAGGAGGAAAGAACAGCTCATTTGCATTAGTGTGTGATCTGGCCTTTTTGTTAAGGCTTTAATTTTGTGCTGTATTAAAGCCCACTCTGCATATGCACAACTCAGTTCTGCAGGAGTAATTAGGCATACTGAACACTCAAGGGTGTACACTTTGTTCCACCAAAGTCAATATGAGCAGAATCAGGCCCAGTGTGTTCAGATGCATGTATATTCACCCAGAACTCGTCGGCTGCTATGCACAAATCTGAAATACTGCGGCTCACTTCAGATCTGTACCACCTTGATTTTTAAATCTTCTGAAATACTTCTTGTATCTGTTTGCACAAGCTATCCAGTAGAGAGGGCTTTTAAATCACGGATGATCCTGAACAAAGGGAAAGCAGGAAGACAGAATTGAAAAATAGTGTAATTTTTGCATTCATCAGTTACATTTGAAAAAAGAAGTTTTGCCAGTCATTCATTTATTGTTTCATATGCATGGGTGTACATTATGTACATACACA
>VXAV01002561.1:49196-71089 GCA_013399715.1 Alectura lathami | reverse complement strand
CTATTTAAGTACTGTGTTAAAGAGTACTTAAGCTTTGTCTCTCAACTTGAAGTTATAGAAGATATATAAGAAGGCTGTGATCAATCTATTGTCTTCTTTATTTTAGAAGTGAAATTCATGAATATGATTAAATGAAAAGAGTGCATGTGCAAAGAAAAAATGCAGTATGGCCAAACGAATTCCTCAAAGACAGACGGGCTAAAAATTGCTGAGATTTTTGAATTTTTTGTGTGTCTTTCTTTTATATAAAGTAGTAATTATATTTTCCGACCTTGCACATAATCAAGATTAGAAACATATCATTTTAATGAAAGCCAGGCCTTTTAAGGCATTACATGGTTGCAGGTGCAGGAACCACTGGAAAGCACTGTTGGAAAACACAACACATTTGAAAAGTCAGTCAAAATTGCTGAAGTTTTTATTGCTCCACAGAAAGTGCAAAATGCTTACCTTTATGAAAAGGAGTGTTCAATCTATAACCAGGAAAAGTAGAAATATGCATAGAATGCTACTTTATTTAACTGTGCTTGTTACATCTTCCGATCATGTGGACTGAAACCTTCTAATACCTTTTCCATTCTGCAGTTTCTAAAATAACCAAGAGAGACATTTTTTATGAGGATCTGGGATGCAGAATCATGTGACAACAGATGGTGTTTGAAAGCAGCTCTGAGCAGTGAGGCCAGTGCTCAACAGACTGTGAAGGTGGAGGGTTGACCATACATCTATCCTCAAATTGCTATTCATCTGCTTAGGCTTGGGAAACATGGTAAGCCACCTTCCATCTGTATGTAATGAACACTCCACACAGGATAGGGAATATGAGGTGCCTGTGCATGACTGCAAGACCTGCAGGTAATACAACCCACACATCCCTGAACTCCTGTCTTGTTAAGATCAGAAGGTGTGAACAGCCATGACAAGTATGAAGTTTTGTTATTATTTTTCCTATAGTTAGCCTCTTTAAAAGGAAAAATGATACTTCAGTAATACAGATCCATGACTATTGTCAAAACTAATGAACACTGTTTTTAGATAGTCTTTGCCATCTCTTTTAATCATACCAGGTTTTGGGTCTTCTCATGAATGCTTCAGAATCAAGGGCATCATCTTCTTTCAGCAGAGTCTCCAGACAGCACTGATTTCACTAAACATCATGAAGATCAGTAGTTGTACCACAGATGGCTCCTTTTAGCCCAGGAGACATAACTTTATTTTTGTTAAGGAAGATACTCTAAGATTTACTTACTTTTGAGAAGAAAATTCTGTTCCGCATTTAACCTCAACCCAACTACCAATTACCAAAAGGGTATAAACAGGCCAAGGTTACTGCTCAAAGCAACTCTTTGAAGCTACTGATTTACCACATCCCATTTGTTTAGCTGGTTATTTGGTTTACACAGACAGCTTGTTAGTGCTGTTTCAGACCCTGTGTTGCTATTTTTTAAATGTATCCTTTTGAATCAAGAACCCTGCAGTAATGTTCTTGCAGCTATTAATCCAAACATTGGCAGCAAGTCAGGAGAAACACAAAAAGAATATTTTCTGCACATCTCTCTGTTCCTTCTTCTGCCAGGGAGAAGTTGGAGCTGGCACCACAGGTCACCAGCTAACAGTAGGTGACTTTGGGAAACATCGCCCAACCACTTCCGTGACATTGTAATCATACAAAAGCACAGACCTTATTTAAGTGTCCGTCAAATATCTCCTCTATTATTTAGAACCAATCTCAAGAGGAGAGAGCTGGGAGAATGGGATCAGATCTAAGGAAGATTTTGTTTAAGAAAATCAAACTTAATAATTCCAGAAAGCTTTATTTCTAGGACCAATATTATACAAAATAACATTTTCTTTCCCTTTTGTTATTTTCATTTCAACAATTGGAAAAACAGATGGGGAAAAGTGTGGAGCTCTTTACTCATTATTGTTCAATAGCCAAGGTTACTTTGTAGAGCTGCTGTCTTGCCAAAAGTCGATTTTATATGCATAAATTAAATTCTTCAGAATCACAATCATAAATGTCTGAAATTAGGGTGATATTCTCTTAAAACAATGTTTGATTCACTTCCTTTCATTAGAGTTTTCAGTATGCTAGCAATAGAAGATCAGAATCAGTACACAATCATACTTCAAAACTTCAGAGAAATTTTATCATAGAATTATAGAATATTTCAGGTTGGAAGAGACGCACAAGGATTATCAAGTCCAACACCTGCCTCCACACAAGACCACCCTGATCTGTTGATAACAGACATTTTGGAGCAGATAGAATGAGCAGAAAATGATAGTTCTACGGGGTTTCAATTTTAATTGTCTAGGTTAACTGCATTCATAGAGAAACTTAATTTCTTAACTTATAGTTATCTGCTTATATCACACTTTACAACAAAAGCTCTGCTACAACTGCTACTACTCAGACTACAACTACTACTGCAGGTAAAGAAAAGAGTTTCTAGCTATACCAAATACTTATATTTGGAGTCTATTCACTAGAGTATCTTTACCTTTTCCTTAGCATTGTCAGGAGCGAAGATCATGACACAATTTATTTATTTTTTAAAAAAAGATGAGGAATAATCTTTTTTTTTTTTTTTTTTTTTTTCTCTTAATGAAACATCCTTTAGCTTGAAAGCCTAGAAATGACTGTGTATTCCTAAAGACCTCAGCAATACTTTCTTCTTAGTCATCTTCTCCTTCTCCTTCTTCCTCTTCTTTTTCTTCTCTTCCTCTTTTTGAACACCAAATTTATTCCTTAACTTGTGTTAGGTATTTAGCATGTTCTAATATGTTTTCACCTTCATTTTTTAGATCTTACTGGTCCATGCAAAAGACGTGCAAAATGGTGCACTTATCTTTATTCCGTGTGAGCTGAGTGAATTGTAAGAGGTTTGATTTCAGTTCAATTATCTCAATTGTACGTGTGATACAGTAATTTTCTTGAAGACATAAGCAAATTTCGTATAAACCTTTTGGATAATTAATAATTTGCACTAAAGACAAAGCTACTAGTTAATTCATCAAAATAATTTGACTGTAGCTTGGTATATATGCATCCTCCAAAATACTAAGGACATTCCTCAAAGACCTGTTATCTATGAACTTGTTCTAAGATGGCATCTTTATTTACTGCATGGTATGTTTGGTAGCTTAACCATTATAAAAGTAGAGAAAATTTCAGTATCAATAAGCGTCACCATTCTTCGAAGAGGTATAAGGCATGAGAAACAGAAATAACAAAACGGATTTTACCTAAACAGCCAGATCCATAGTACAGTTAGATTTAAATACTCCTTGCCTTATAGACTATACTTTAGAAATGAAATCTGTCTTAGTGTATAAAATGCACAAGAGGCTATCACTTACCTTTAGGTTCTTTGTATCAAAGCTTAGAAGTACTGTAATGCCCTACACAAATACCTAAGTTCACATTAATAACTGTGACTTTTTAACATACAGATATGTGCTGAAAGTTCTTCTGCTTTATAATGTTCACTACCTTCTTTTTGCAGATATGCCCGTGTCTGCTGTGGGTTACTGCTGTGCCAAGTAACACTTTCCCATATTTAGCCTTGTCTGTGAATGATTGTGTAAGGTTGGAATATGAGTTAACAATGTGCTGTGAACAGTTTTGATAAATATGATATTATACATCTAGAGCTGAAGATCATTATAAATACTCCGAGTATAATTCTAGAATCAATTACAGCTGTTTGTAAATGCAACTAAAATACAATGTTGAAAAGGAATCTTTGTGACTGCAACTAAAATATAAACTAAAGAAAAGGAATCTTACTGACAGCAATGAAAATATAATCTAATTTTATGTTTTTACATGGGAGGGATAGATCTTGCTTTGCTACAAATTAACAACCAAGAGAGAAGACAAAAATGCTCCGTTTTTAAGAAAGGGAGAAAGGAAGACCCAGGGAACTACAGGCCGGTGAGCCTCACGTCTCTGCCAGGAAAGATCATGGATCAGATCCTCCTGGAGGAGATGATAAGCCACATGCGAGATGAAGAGGTAATCCGAGACAGCCAGCACGGCTTCACCAAGGGCAGCTCGTGCCTGACCAATCTGGTGGCCTTCTATGATGGAGTGACAGCATCGGTGGTAAAAGGAAGGGTGACAGATGTTGTCTGCCTGGACTTGTACAAGGCCTTTGACACGGTCCCGTGCCATATCCTTATCTCTAAACTGGAGAGATGTGGATTTGATGGGAGGACTGATCGATGGATAAAGAACTGGCTGGATGGTCACAGCCAAAGGGTTGTAGTCAATGGCTCTACGTCCAGGTGGAGGCCGGTCACGAGCACTGTCCCCCAGGGTCCGTCTTGGGACTGGTGCTCTTCAACATCTTTATCAACGACTTAGACTGTGGGATCGAGTGCACCCTCAGCAAGTTTGCTGATGACACCAAGCTGAGTGGTGCAGTTGATAGCCCTGAAGGAAGGGATGCCATCCAGAGGGACCTGGACAGGCTGGAAAAGTGGGCCCACGAGAACCTGATGAGGTTCAACAAGGCCAAGGGCAAGGTGTTGCACTTGGGTCAGGGCAATCCCAGGTGTGTGTACAGACTGGGGGAAGAACTCCTTGAGAGCAGCCCTGCGGAGAAGGACTTGGGCGTCGTGATTGACAAAAAGCTGGACATGAGCCGGCAGTGCGCTCTTGCAGCCAGGAAGGCCAATGGCATCCTGGGCTGCATCAAGAGAGGGGTGGCCAGCAGGGAGAGGGAGGTGATCGTCCCCCTCTACTCTGCCCTTGGAAGGCCTCACCTGGAGTACTGTGTCCAGGCCTGGGGCCCCCAGTACAGAAGGGATGTGGAGCTGTTGGAGCGGGTCCAGAGGAGGGCCACCAAAATGATCAGAGGGCTGGAGCACCTCTCCTGTGAGGAAAGGTTGAGGGAGTTGGGACTGTTCAGCTTGGAAAAGAGAAGGCTCCGGGCAGACCTCATTGCGGCCTTCCAATACTTGAAAGGAGCTTACAGGCAGGAGGGGGATCGACTTTTTACACACGTGGATAATGGTAGGACAAGGGGGAATGGGCTAAAACTGAAAGAGGGGAGGTTTGGGTTGGACATCAGGAAGAAATTCTTCACTGAGAGAGTGGTGAGGCGTTGGCACAAGCTGCCCAGAGAAGCTGTGGCTGCCCCATCCCTGGCTGTGTTCAAGGCCAGGCTGGATGGGTTCCTGGGCAGTTTGATCTAGTGAGCTAGCGGCTGGCAGCCCTGTCCACAGCAGGGGGGTTGGAAGTAGATGATCTCTGAGGTCCCTTCCAACCCAAGCCATTCTATGATTCTATGATTCTATGATTCTGATTCTATGATTCTATGATTCTATGCTGTCAGGCCAAAAAGAGGGTTAGCAAAGGTTAAAGGATAAATTCTTTTACTTAAATGTGGAATTGAAGCCAAATAATGTTTAGGTCAGCGTTAACTAAAGATTTTTCTGATTTTCATTAAAATAAATGAATCACTTGTACATCCAAAAAGATTTAAAGGTTTAGTTCTGCAGCTGTGATTTTATTTTATTTTTACTTGAAACACAAGAACTATTGTACCATGCTCAACTCAACTATTTGTGTGCTTTAAAATATACATGTTTGAGTCTCAGCAGGGTTGATGACAGTTCTATTGTAATGCTCTTCTGCGATGTGAACCCATTCAGTGTGATGCCAGCTAGCTCACAGAGCTCCATGTAAGACTGCAGAGGTCAGGCTTCCTGGTGACCATTAGTGCTTAATTCAACTACTTTGCTTCTCTCCACTTTAATATCAAATCATGGCCTTTACTCTCAAAGACTGGACTACCATCCACTTTAATACTGTGAAGAAAATGAAAGCATGTCTCTGCTAATTGTTTTATTACTTATTTCACATCTGTGGCCAAACAGTTTCCTGGTACAATAAATTTAATCTTAAAATGTAACAGAGGAGTAATTGATAAAGATCAAATTCAGGCTGCAGGGGAAACAGCAGGAGCAGGCTGATGTCCCCTGGAAGCTTCTCAGCTCCTTCTGCACAGTCAGGACCAGTGCAGACTGATCATGTAGGCTTCATGAGTCCCCTTCTCCCTGTCCTCCCAGGACTCCATTAGAGTCCCATGCTGTACAAATGCAAAGACCTGTGTGGAACCTCATCATTTACCTAACTCAGACATGCTGAGCTTTTGCTGGTTGTATTAGGACCTTTCCTGCCACTCTCCACATTTCTTCACTCTTTCAGTCATTTCAATCTATCTCTCCTCTATTATCACAGTAGGAGGAAGTAAAAAAAGCAATTCACAAATGAAATTAAAATTTAAGGGAAGTAAATGCCTGATTACATTGCTGTATTTGAAGGGTAATAAAATGACAATCTTCCTACTATTACCTGATTTTGCATTGTCTACCATTTTTCTCATATTTTGGCCATGATTTGGCTTTTAATGTCCTAATAGAAGGCTGTCCTATGAAAAAACAGTGGTTCAGTATTACTGTAGCAGCAATAACAATAACAGTAGCAGGTTTTTTTTCCACTGACTCAGAAAATTCTGTTTAATTTTGTGAGAGCTATCAGCATTTGAATGTTTGAGCTATCAGTTAGGAACACATAGTGGCTCCAAAACAGCTTGTCAGGCCACAAGTCTGGCTCAGCTGATGAGCCGTTCCCATTACACATCGCAGCTGATAATAGATGACATAAATCAAGTACTGAGGTAACCACTTAAGCCCCAGCAAGCTGTAGCAGTGCCTCCTCCAACCTAAATTTATGTTTTATTTTATTATATAGAAAAACCTTTGTAATATTTTTTTTTGTGCTGAACTATTTTAACTGTCACAGGGCTTTCCTAAGGCCTACATAAATGTTGTCATTTGCCTCAGTCCTCAGGCAAGTTATATAACCCTCTAAAGAGAAATAGCTGTTTCTTAGTTCCAACTTGGTTTGAATTTAAAGTTATTTTATTATTATAAAGCACAAAGTTTGCACATGGACAGACTTTTCCCAGCACTTAGCCTCCCTTTGTTTATTTGTTTGTTTGTTTATTTAAATCCTAAGGAGAACCCCTGGTGTGCGCATTTTGGAATGTAACAGGTAAAATCTACTGCTCAGCAGTCTGTTTTTTTTTTTTTTTGTTGTTGTTTGTTTGTTTGTTTGCTTAGTTTTTCTGTCAAATGTCCTCTCATTTTCAGTAGCATTGAAGCCAACTGGATGGACACTTTTTCTATGTGTTTCTCTAAAACTCATGCTTGTTTTCAGATTGTCATACAAGCTAGTCTAGTTCAGCTGAAAATTAACAGACAGTAAAAAAACTACACAGGTTACACATAAGAACTGCCCCGAAAACAATCCCAACTGCAGTTTCTGCATTACCTCAGTTACTTCTGAGTTTTGAACATGTCCAGACATTGCTCTGCTAACTAAAAAGTAAAGTGTTACTTTGACCTAGAGAACTTTCATATGGACACTTCTCTGTGCTAAATTAGCACAGATGTCTTGAATTTTTATTTAAAAGTATTCTTGGAATTTAAGTTGGTCATAAGATGCTCACTACGGGATTTTGTTTTAATGAAATAAGGACATTAATCACAGAATCATAGAATGGCTTGGGTTGGAAGGGACCTCAAAGCCCACCCAGTTCCAGCCCCCTGCCGTGAACACGGTTGCCACCCACTCTATCAGGCTGCTCAGGGCCCCATCCAACCTGGCCTTGAACACTTCCAGGGATGGGGCATCCACAGATTCCCTGGGCAGCCTGTCCCAGTGTCTCACCACTCTCTCAGTGAAGAATTTCCTCCTAACATCTAATCTAGATCTGCCTTCTTTTAAAACATTCCCTCCTATCACTATCAGACCATGTTGTATCAAATGCACCACACAGCTTGTTGTCATCTGCAAACTTGCTGAGGGTGAACTGGATCAGTCACTACATCACTGATAAAGATGTTGAAGAGCATTGGTCCCAAGGCAAACCCCTGGGGGACACCACTCGTCACCAGTCTCTACCTGGACACGAAGCCGTTGACCACAACTCTCTGTCTGTGACCATCCAACCAATCCCTTATCCACTGAATAGTCAACTCTGCAAATCCATATGTCTCCAATTTAGAGATAAAAATGTGGTGTGGGATCATGTCAAAGGCCTTGCAGAAGTTCAGGTAGATAACAACCATTGCTCTGCCTTTTTCTACTGATGCTGTCTCTCCATCATAGAAGGCCACCAGATTGGTCAAGCACGATATGCCTTCAGTGAAACCATGCAGGCTGTCTCAGATCACCTCCTCTTCTTGCATGTGGCTTATCATAGCTCCCAGGAGGATCTGCTCCATGATCTTCTCCAACACCCACCTGGAGTTAACTACCAGCACTGTCTGTCATTCTGTGTACGAGGGATGACAGGGGATATGAACAGAGGCCC
Source organism: Alectura lathami (assembly GCA_013399715.1). Taxonomy (NCBI): domain Eukaryota; kingdom Metazoa; phylum Chordata; class Aves; order Galliformes; family Megapodiidae; genus Alectura; species Alectura lathami. Next base: position 62,696 of record VXAV01002561.1, on the reverse strand, counting down.
TGTCAAATAGTTCTAAGGGTTAAGAAGTGTGAGGCGCAGAACAGATGCTGGAAAATGTGGGAGCCTAATACAAAAACAGAGGATGAGTAAATTGGATACAGAAACACAAAGAAGACTGGAAAAATAGTAGATGCAAGTCCAAGTAAAATATTGCAAGAGACCAACGATGTTTCCAAGGATGCAAATACAAATCCCTTGTCTTGAAACAGCTGGGAATTAAGGGAATTGTCCTTGAGCAACATTAGGAAATACTTAACATTATGTAAGGGTGGGTTTTGACCTTTCAAAGTTACATTAAGTTTGAGAGCATATGGCTTAGGGACAAAAATGCATAGCCTCTTAAAAAATCTTAAAGATCTCTAACATATCCTTTTTCGGGGGGATGTAGACTAGTTACTTCCACTTGGCTAGGTTGGCTGAAATCAGAACAACTGTAGTTGGACTTGATGGTTTTGAAGGCGTTTTCCAACCTGAATGATTATATGATTCTGTGATTCTATGAAATCCATTATAAGAATAATTAGTGTGCAAAATATGTGAAAAAGTATTTTCTTATCATCTGTTTCTTTCATTTCACTTTTCCCTGCAGTTTGTGACATGCTGTTATTCATGTGGAATTGGAGATATTATTACTAAATATTTTCCTATAGCAGATACCTTCTTGCTGCTTAACATGTTAAGAAAAACATGATGATACACTGACATGTCACTAACTATTTCTTGTTACATTAATTTTCCAAAGGTACAAATATTCAAAAATTTTCTAGCAGCACTGGGACTACTGATGTTTCCTACGTAGTGTTTCATGACTTTACTGCTAGTTATTTTCACCTCACTGGGCTAGCACTTAATTTTTTGACACTGGCAGCCATAAATGCTGCTATCAGGATAAAAAAAAAGGGTCCAGTAGGCTACACAAACACTAACCCGCCAGACAGCTGAAGCCTCATGGCTACTGGCCTTGCCAAACAGAAAGGGTCAGGACTGAGTTTCCCCTAGTTTATCTTGGGAGGGAAAAAACTGAATCAGTACACCAGTTTTCCAAGGCTGTCAAAGCCGCTATCAATCTACTTATTTTGTTGGGTTCCCTACTCTGTCATTTGATGGTGCTGATCCTGGATACTGTTGCAGTACTATTTTTTTCAAATTCAAACAGATGTTGATCGAACTTCATGCGTGTTTCTGGTGACTTTTTTAATGCAACTGACAATGGCAAAATGGAATCTATGGTAAGTAAAAATGCTTTCTTACATCCTCCCTGCAGTAGCTGTTCTTCATTATTATCACTTCCTTAATGTATGTTATTGATACTTGTTACTACACCTACACATATATGCCCATATATAGGTAGTTTGGAATACCAGAAAACGAGATACATTGTTTTCTTCTTAATGTGCATAGAAAGGTATCAATATGACTCTTCAGAATTTTCAGAGAAAAAAGTCTGTTCAATGCCATAGAAACAGCTAAGGCAGCAGAAACCATTCTTGTCCATAAGGATGATTTTCCTTGCTTAAAGCTTCACACGCTATGGACGTTTGGTCCAGAAGGCTTGAAAATTTTGTGTCTGTTTTTCTTTTGGACTGATCTAAGAACTCCAGTTTTCTCTGATTTGAAGATCCAATTACAGATGTCAGAATGGCTTTATTAGAAGTCCCATGGGGAGGCTTCATGCATCTTCTGAGATGGCTCCCCTGTTCTCCCTTTACTGTTCCAACAACCAGAGATTAGAAAATTACTTACGTGCTCGGTTGCATTCACGGTCTGTATAAGTTTGCACTACTATACCTTAGATAAAAAGAATATGAAGGCTACCTGAAGCATTATGCATTCAAAACTTCATTATATCTTGGCTCTCAGGCAGTGCTGGGTAGACTTAGTTGGGCAATGGTTGATGCTAGAAGAATGGTGCTTTCCCTAAACTAGCAGTCTGCAGTGGTAGCAGCGTGCAGCTGTTCCCACATTCCCAATGCAGCTGCCCAGCCCTGCAATAGCTCACAGGTATTTTCCTCTTCTGCTTACATTTATTTCTCATTGCTCTTAAATGCTGCTCAGCCTCTGCCTTCCTACCACTGTTCTCACTCATGCTTTAGTTGCCATTGTCAAAGCATTTCCAAAGAAGGCATAAATACATGCCAGTAAGGACAGAAGGCCAAGGAGCACTGGAGAAAGTCAGTGCCTGGCAGGCTACCTTCTGTAATGGCCAAGTGCACCCGGTCTGACCCCAAGACATTTGCTTCCTCTTGAAGCAAAAAAAAAAAAAAAAAAAGAAGAAAGCAAAAACTAAAACCTCAGGCTCTGCCTTTAACCCTTTTCCCTTTTGGAGCAACAATCTCTAAGCTCTTCTTTAAGTAAAAGGACCAGAAGTCCTTCAGTGCTTACACACAACTGTGAAGGCTAGCTTTTCCTCCTGCCTCATTTAGTTATTTCCCCATCTCTATACTGCTTATGAGATTGCCAGGACACACCTCATATCTGTATCTCGTCTGTACACATACAGTCCTTGTCTAATAAGAAAGGTGCCACATTATGTAGTCACTTTTCAGATAGGGTTGTACTTTAATTATTAGTATAAACTGAAATTTTATTTGGTGTGCAGTGAAAAGATAATACAGTGAAATTAAATATGGTGCTAAGTAAACTAATAACTTCATAGATTTCCTAAGAATGAAGTCTAGAGACTTAATCAAAAGGGCCAACACCAGTGATATTACTTTTTACATTTTGATTAAATTTATTTGAACCCAGACAAGGAAAACATAATATATATTGAATGAAGAATCCAGCAGAATAACATTGATTTTGCATCCTATATTAAAATAGAAAATGTGGAAAAAATTATTTTCAGCTGAAATTGGCTGAAGAGGAATAATCCTGAAACCTCTAAGGAATTCACGCACACACCTCTCCGTAACACAGACAGAGAAGGGAAAAAATGCAAAGTAACCATAAATGAAGCATTGTGTGGAAACTTGTAAAAATAAAAGTTTCTATCATTGAAAACATGATACTTCATATTTTTAAGAAAATACATATCATTAATACATATTTTCACAGTACTTACATTCTAGAATCCCATTATTAATCCATCAACTAATCTTTCCCTCAACTATTGAGAAAGTATAAACCTTTACACTAAATGAGTCTGAAAGCATTCTCCTGGCTCTTTGGGTTTGCAGACAGAGAAGTACACATTATCACATATATTTTTTCTAAGCCAAAGAGGGTAAACGTTTCACAAATATAAATGACAGTAGAATTAGTTCTCATGCTTTTTGTTCTGAAATTCCCTACCAAAACCAACCAACCAACCAAACAAACAAAAAACAGATTAAAAGAACATTAAATTTGTTAGGTTATGCTTAGAATTCCAGAAATGCCATGATTAAACTTCCATTTGAAACGTAGAGCCACCTCTGTAGCTCACTTACTATGCCACAATCTTTAAGTATAAAACATGTGGCTGAGGACAGACAGCAACCCCATGCCCAGTCATTGTACACCTCCATAAAGCCTTCCTTTGCTGTGTACCTCAAAAGAAAGATGCAATGGTAGCATCATGCAGGCAAGGGTAACACACGGAAAAATAGTATCATGTAACAAAAGAGGCAAGGTTTAACAAGTTATAACATGTAAAAATTTATTATATTTAACAAATATTTTATGATGTGATAGCTTATTTTCTTCTCTCATGATCCTTGATGTTCCACCCACTACAATATTGTTTGCTAGGATGTTCCCCATAAAAGGTTTCAGACATCCTGCTGCTAAGACAACTTAGTTCTTACAGTTTTCTTTTAGGCAGTCATTTAGGACATATTATTTCCTTCATTACAGTCCTCCTCATTCTTATTTGCAGAAACTGGTATCTTCATGCTTCCTTTTCTCCCCTTTCCCATGATTTTGCTCTCAGACACCCAAAGAATAACCATTAGCAGGCGGAATCAGTCAAATGCCTCATTACTCTGCTGGTCTGCTTTGTGGCTTTATCAGAAGAAAGGGTTTAAGAGCACAACACTGTGCACAGGTTACCTCCAGCGACCTGCATGAGTTTCAGCCTTTAGGCAGGACAGTGAGTTGATCCCACGCCAACTAAATCTTCCTGTAAACTGCATGGATACTCTCCATAGACAACCCACGACCGCAGCTCTACTTGTATTTTCAGCCAAATTCCCTCTCTTCCATCTAGAGTGAAACTATGTATGTATACATTTATTAAAGTGGTCTCTTTGCAGCCACTGAACACAACTTGCCCATCAGCACAAACCTCAGGGCACAAATTTGTCATGAAATGTCGGCTTTAAAGTGATACCTTATAAAGTTGTTTGCTACTTACTAAGTTACAGGAGAAGCCAAATACTCTGGCCATGGTGCAAAATATGAGGATCCCAATTTCTTGTTCTTCTATTGGTTCAGTGTGCGATCCTGGATAAAATCTTCACACTTTATACTTCTGTTCTCCTATCTTCAAAAACGGTATTTGTTCCTTGGATTACAACATTGTATTTGAAGAGATACAATCTAGACTTTACAGTTTTCCCTATATCTTGCCAAAAATAAAAGACAAAACATGCTACAGTTACTTGAATAACTTTAATTTGTGATACATGCACTTAAATTACGGTAATTTTAAAATGCATTCATCTAAAACCTTGTACAAAATTCTGTAGAAGGTACACCCAAATTCAGAAATTCAACTCCTGTTTTTCTTACAAGTGACAGAAAGATTGCGTTTTTGTATGTATATTGCTTTTAATATATTATGAAATATAGACCAAGTTCTTAAGTACAACAGGATCTGTGATTCACAACAGATTAAGAAAATACCTCAGCTAGCATGTAAGCAGCAGTTAATGCTCAGAAGCAACGCTATGCGATACATAAAAGGTTTCAAATGAGAATGAATCACAGAAACATTTTGGGATAGCTCACACAACTGGTGTGCTGCAATGGGCAGGTACAGGCTCTCTAGGAAGGACAGGCTAGGAAGTTGGGGCACAAGCAGTCCACAAAGTCTATGGAGTGCACTTACAGTAGCTTCCTGAGCAGGTGATCAAGGAGCCATCTAAGGGAGGTGCCTAGTTGGACCCCACACTGACAGACAAGTAACAGCTGGCCATGGCTCTGAAGGTCAATGGCAACCTCAGCTATAGTGACCATGAGATGGTGGAGTTCAGGATCCTGAGAGGAGCAGGAGGAGGACAAAACGTAGGATCACAGCCTTGGAATTTAGAAGAGCAGGCTTTGGCCTCCTCAAGGACCAGCTTGGAAGATTTCTGTGGGACACAGGCGTAGAGAGAGGAGGGGTTCATGAGAGTGGGTTTATTTTCAAGCACCACCTTCTCCAAGATCAAGAATGAAGGAAAGCAAGCAAAGGTGTCAGGGGACCTGCACTGATGATCAGGCCAGCTCCTAACTGGACTTACACATAAAAAGGAGGGAAAGAGGAGGTCTGTGCAGAGACAGGAGACCGAGAAATATAAAGACATTGTCTGAATGTGCAGGGAGAGGGTGCGAGACAGAAAGAAATCTTCCTGCAGGTACATCAGAAGGAAAAGAAGAGCTAGGGAAAATGTGGGCCCATTGCTTAATGGGTTTCGCATCTAGTGAGAAAAGATGTGTGATTCCAAGATTGGGAATTCCTTCTTCATAGAACCATAGAATCATCTGAGTTGGAAGGGACCTTTAAAGGCCATGTAGTCCAACTCCTCTGCAATGAACAGGAACATCTACAGCTAGAGCAAGTTGCTCAGAGCCCTGTCCACCAATTCTCTGGGCAACCTATGCCAGTGCTTCACCACCCTTATCGTAAAAAAATTTTTCCTTATACCTACACTAAATCTCCCCCCTCTCAGTTTGAAACCATTTCCCCTACTCCTATCACAACAGACCCTGCTAAAGAGTCTGACCCCTTCTTTCTTGTAGCCCCCCTTTAGATACTGAAAGGCTGCTGTGAGGTCTCCCCGAGGCCTTCTCTTCTCCAGGCTGAACAGCCCCAACTCTCTCAGCCTGTCCTCACCGGGGAGGTGTTCCATCCCTTGGACCATTTTTGTGGCCCTCCTCTGGACGCGCTCCAACAGCTCCATGTCCCTCCTGTGCTGAGAATTCCACATCTGGATGCAGCACTCCAGGTGGGGTCTCACCAGCGCAGAGCAGAGGGGCAGGATCACTTCCCTTGCCCTGCTGGCCACGCTTCTTTGGATGCAGGCCAGGGTGCAGTTGGCTTTCTGGGCTGCGAGGGCACACTGCTGGCTCATGTCCAGCTTGTCATCCACCAGTACCCCCAAGTCCTTTTGGGCAGGGCTGGGAGTGAACACTGGAACAGGTTTCCCAGAGACGCTGCGAAGTCTCCACCCCTGGAGACACTCAGGCTTGACTGGACACAGCACCAAGCAAACTACTGTGGTTGTCCCTGCTGTGGTCAAGAGTGTGATGCATGCTCTCCAGAGATGCCAGCCAGCTTTGTCACCACTATGGTTCTGTAATTGGAACCTGAGTGCACAGTGCAGCTGCAGGAACAACAAGCGGCCTTGTACTGCTGCCAGTGTGATCTCAGCAAGGCGAAATAGGACCTGAAATTCACATTTAGAAAGCAACATCTTAAGGAACATAATAACATATGTTTTATGGGAATTATCTACTAAATTATCACACTCACAGTTATAATTTATTTTTTCATTGGTCTACTCATGACCATGAACTGATAAATGCACATATGTTCTGCTGTTCTTCAGAAGGCAGACACGTGATTAGTATTGTGAGAAATCTTTTGCCAACAGTTTATTCATAATCCTATTAACATTAGCATCATTCATAACCTTCATCATTACTTCAATCATTTTCATCAATCATTAGTTTAAATTAGGGTTCTTAAAAAGTTATTTCTTCTAAGCGGAAATAAAATTACATTGTAATAAGAAGCCTACAATCAATATTGTATACCTGCATCTAAAAAAATCCTATATGAGTAATCAAATATTTTAACTTATTTCTAAGCACATTATTTCCTTATTTCAGTAATATGGTTATTTCAATTAAGTGCTAAGCATAATGAGTTTAAAGGCCCTTAAATTACTTTTTAAAAACAAACTCCTTGTTTTTCTTTACTCTTCCAATAAGATCTTCATGACTTATATGCCCAAGGTTCATTTTTTTTTATGCCAGAGAGGCATCTTTTTGATAAATCTCATTAAAAAGAAAAATAAAAAAAAGCACACATCAGAAACTATGAATATTTAGTATTTTCAAATCTCTCAATTTTTGGAGAAAAAAAAACTTTATACTCCTCTATAAAGTGTTAAGTGTTTCACTAAATTCCATGAAAATATGTGAAGAAAACATTTTTGATTACACTTTACAAATATGCAAAAGTGTTTTTAATAGATTGTAACACCGTAACTTAATGAAGAACATGACGATATTTTGATATAGGAGCACGTGCAATAGAGGTCTGTAGACTTGCATTTTACGCATCATGTGCTTTGAAAAAACTCAGACAATGCTTGGGGAAAACAAAAAACAAACAAGTTTAGCCTAAAATTTCTTTCTGCCTCTTTCTTCTAATGACTGTCTAATCCATGTTTCTTGTCCATGCACTTTTCCCCTTGAGCTTTGGCCTTTGCCTTCATTGTAGTGACAGGGATGTAATGCCCAGGGCTGCCCTGTGCTGGCCCATCTGCTGTGCTGCCACTGCACGTTCCTGCCTGGTCCCACCTGTGGTCCTGTGGCTAGGAGCCAGGTGAGGGGCCTCCACATACCTGGGATGCCCCAGATACCCACACAGCTGGTCCAACACTGCTAGGGGTCCCTCACTGTGGAAGCTCACGTGATGCTCTTTGCTCAGAAGGATTTCATACTCACATTTGTCAAAACAGTGTAGCCTCTAGCTGATCAGAACTATCACAAGACTGAAAATGAACTCGGGACCTTCACATAAAACCAGGTAAATGAGACTGCCTGAATGGAATGGGCCACAAACTTGTGAGTCTCTTGATATGCTTCTTATGTTAGATACTACCACAAAGCAAAAGTAAGTAACAAAACTGCAACAGTTTTTGAGCTTTAGTGAGTAACAGGTTTTGAGTTTGATAGATTTGAGCATATAAATCAAGAAAGAAATGAAAATACACATAAGAGGGTTGAATAAATGTTTTCTCTAGGCTCATTGCAACAGGGGAAAACAGTGTCATGCAAAACTGAACATATTTATGCCAAAAGCAGGCCACAATGCCCCTGATCATATACTGCAACTCCCACTGCAATTTTTTTTTTTCCTAACACTGTATGTGTTTGGCCAACTGAATCCATACAAAAACCATTAAATCACAAACACAGGCTGTTGTTTACAAATGCCAGACCTACCAAAAGACCCTATACTGGTCTACTTTAGGCCAATGTAGTGATGAAGTATTCCCATTTGGCTTCAACAAAGGATCTGAATTTTTGTAAACAAGCAGATGATTTGGTTTATAACTGCATGCTGAATATAAATTAAGATCTACTACATACAGTAGATCTTCAGAGTGGGTAGTTGTATTAACGCCATTCCCCATTAGTTTTTTAACTCACTTGCAAAAATGTAAAAGTTATGTGCTCATGAAGTAGATAATACAGTTCTTACAGAGAGTATCATGTGTTGCATTCTCAAAAACCACATTTATTTCAGCTATTTAGTTTTATTGTTGTTGTTGTTCTCCTAGAAAGGGCAATGAGTATTTGGTCTTCACAGTAGCAACTAAGTCCAGCCACAGCCTGGTAAAGGTAAGTCCTTCTTACACTAATCCCACAGGACACCAGAGTGCAGAAAGTGACAATTCCTAACCAGCTCTGGGTGAAGAACAATTAATTACTTTATCCTTTGTCACTGTCTGGGGCGGATTGAGTTAATCAGAACAGATCAAGGAGATAATTCCATCCAACCCACAGACTCTTCTACCATGGCCAGTTACTCCACAAGGGAGAAATTTTACAGCCTCATGTGAAGCCAGATAGCTGGACACTTTCCCTGTCCAAAACAGAGCACAAAAAGTGCTTAGACTCAGGATGCTCCGGCATTGCCACATCTACAAGGTAATCAGTTTGGAATCTTGCTCTGACATTGAAAGTCTGGAGGAAAATGATTTCAACAGAAATAGTTTAAATGACTATCCTAACTCTGTTTAAACTACTACAGACACAGAATTCGGAAGTCAATGTAACTTATTCCAGGATTAAGACTAGATATTTAGGTATTTTCATAAAGAAACGTGGATTTTCAGTGGCTAGTGTAATCTCTGATTTCACCTTACAACCAAATCTGTATTTGTTTATTTAAGATACAATGTGGCTTAACATACACCTACACAGTCTTTTCACATTTGTTACATCAGATACTAAAGAATGATGACTGCCTTGTTTACTGGATTGTTATTACTCATGAGATGGGTAAGACTGCAATAGGGATTTACCTTAATGTCATTATAAAAATCATTACTGATACGCCTGTGTATGATACTGGTCTATTATAGGCTTAATGCAACCAAAATGCAACAGACTTTAAAAACTGATTAACATGTCAGGTTTCTAAACTAAGGATATGACTACTATAGCATTTTCTTTCATACCAGCAGTGCATTGTCAAGGCGGATCTCTTACCATTCCCACTTCTTGTGCTTTTATTCTCTTCACAGTTCAGTTTTGGTGCATGAAAACTTCACTTGCCTTTTCAATGCACCCTTCCAATGCAAACCAACTGGAAGGTGCATTCCTAGAGCGCACACAGTATGTTGCTAACACCAATGAACTCACTTAGAGGTCGGGATCCCTGTTACGTCCTTCCTCCAGTGTGCAGCAAGCACAGAGGTACCAGCAGAAAAGTCCTAAAAATTTAGAGCTTATGCTGCACCCTGGAGTGCTTTTCATGCACATAAAGCCAGTCGTCATTACTTTTATGTTTGCTTTTTACCATCAGCCTACAGTTCTTGCCATCTTGCTCCTTTGTCATCCCTGCAAATTACAGTATTGTCAATGTCTTCTGTTATCTCAAAACTGTCAATAGGGTGCATTATGGGAAATGACAGGGATCCCAGAAAGCACACTTCTTGTTAAACTGTCTAAAGAGAGAGCTAGCAGTTTTAGCAAGATATTAAACTGATGGTCAGCCAGTGATGGTCTCACCAACTGCCGATGAGAGGACAGGCAGCTAGGGTAACGTCTACCCTAGTATGATGAAGTCATTTCCATGTAGAAAAGACATAAACTCATCTTTGTCAGAACCCAGGACTTCCAGAACAGCAGTGCAGTAGCATCCAAATAACAGAGGGCCTGGGAATCCACAAGTTGGGCACACAACTGATCTTTATGGCCAGATGGGCAGTGTGGACAACTGCACTCACTCCAACAGTCAAACATGCAGGCTGTGCTGGCAGCTGAGTCATCTGAAAAATGGGGGCTCCCTTGTCGCTACTATCTCATATAGACTGGCACAGACATTAGTCCTGAACAAGTAACCAGGACATTCCAGGATGCTAACTGAAGAAAAAACAGCATTAGAAATTACATACTGTTCATATGAACACCAAAGAACCGAGATCATAGTCCAAGCTCATCTCTCCTAATCCTATAAAACCCCAACATGTTAACACGCATTCAGAGAACCTGTATTACACATAGATGGACTACAGGTATGCAGACTGCCAAGAAAGAGCAGATCATTGAGGGAGATGAAGAAAATACTCAGGGACCAGTGAATGACTTGTTATTGCTAGAAGAAAGCATAAGATAGGAGTTTACTAGTATTTACTAACTAGGTAAGTAATGGCTAATTCACCCGAGCAGAATTGTATGCTTGTCTGCATACTTACAAGGGCATCCAACAGAAACATGAGAAACAGTCAGACAGCGTGGTCTCTAGCTCTGCACTAAGTTGCCTAATCCTCAACATAAACACCTAGACATACCTTCTTTGCCTTCTCCCCACCGTAACAAGCATTCACAGGAACAAAAAAGACAGAAGGCAACAACTAGACTTCAGAGAATCAAAAAGGTCTTGTTTCTTCATGTAGCATTCACTACTTCTTGATAAAAGATGTTGTGAACGCAAAGACTGCGCGAGTCTCATAGGAGACTTGACAAATTCTTGGTAGAGATTGATTGACTCCTTATTTCAGAAAAGCCCCGAGGAATGGGAATGTAATTCTGTTGAAGATCAAAAAGTGGAATCATTAAAATCTATTATCAGAAGAGACTTCATAGTAGCATCTCCTCTGTTATGCTTCTCTACATAAAAGATTTCACAAATTCCTCCATATGAAATCAATTATTTGCAGAGGTGTTAAAGGTTTCAGTCTGGTCACAAAGAGTGATATTTGTCAAAACACAGGTGATTTGTCTGACCATTCTAGTTCACTGATGAAAAACTTTGATTATTACTTGTCCACATAAGAAGGCATAAAGTTATTTTGAGATATACACTGTATTTTGCATCCATATACAAAATACAATGCTTTTAGCAATAAAACAACTTTTAATGAATAGATCTTTCATATTTGAATTTGGAATGTTGTTTAATACTGCTACGAGTTACAGATATCATGTGAAGTAATATGTAACTGATGCTAAGTTAAGAAAAAATGTAACTTCTTCTAATATTAAGCTATATTCTTTGATAAAGACCAAACAATTAAATTCCAAATTTGAGAGCAAAATCTCTACATATGTATTTGCAAGTAATTTGAACAAACTTCAGTTCCTGTTAGGCCCTGATTGATCGATGTAGACATCTCTGTAAACTAATTTCATAGATGAAGGGGTCAAAACATTGAGGTGATTCAGTAATTTCCCAGCAGCAGAAGAAACTATGACCCTCCTTCTGACACAGCAAGTAATTATGTATTCAGAGACTGGGATGTTAGTATAGACTAAAATATTCTGCAAACTTGTTAACTCAAGGTTAGTGATACATGCATATGTGTATTTTAAATTTCTGCCAAGGCCTGAATAGGTTTGATTTGATCTTTCAACAAGGACAGAAACATAAAGTTCCATGATTTGAGAATGCAAAACCATCAGCCCAGTGCTTTTATCCTTCAACTTTATGGCAGGTCACCCTGCTCATCTTGCAAAGCAAATATGCATGCGAGCAGCAACTTGACAGCACAGAATGGACAGTACACTATCAAGCAGTAAAATCCTTGAGATCAAAACTTTCTTTACCATCATGGATGGGATAAAAGTTGGTAAAGCATTACCATGGACTTAAACCTCATCCTTCTGGCAACAATTCATTTTTTGCTTAAATTACTCTGCATCCTCATCAGTCGTTTATATTGTCCACATTAAACTTATAAGTCAAAGAAAACACATATCTTCCAAACTTTCAATGTATTACCGGCTGACTAGAACTACGTGTATTTGCTGGATGGATAGAGAGGGGTCCATTGAGTACAGCTTACCTTCAAACGAACTATTTCATGCAATGCGATCTATTTTTATTAGACTCTCACGGTTGTATCTCATCTTAGTGTGTCTGATTGACAAGGCTGCTGTTGCAGGTGAGTGCATGTAAGCTCTTCAATCACTCACAGATTCAGAGGTTTAAAATCCTAACGGAGCAGTTACTAACCTGGCATTTCAAAGATTACATTCCCCAGCAGGAGGTAGAAATACCTAGTTTCATCTGCAAATATGCACCGTCTTACAATTCAAGATTGTTCTGTTACAGACGTAAAGCCTTGTTGATTCAAGGTTAATTTTTACATACTTGCAGACTTTCTAGTAATTTTTTGTTGGTAGTTGTTACAGCTATGATGGTTACATAAGGCCTTGAAAATCACAGTAAATCATTAATGGGTTGAATATACTTCTGCTTGGTCTGCAAGGCCAATCTCAGCCCGCAGGGACAGGTGCAATGTTGTAGTCGTAAAGTTTGTGAGGCAGTACAAGGTGGTTATAGCGACTGGTAAGAGAAATGTCAAGATTGTCAAACCATGTCTAATTAATACAAAGATGCGGGGACATGGCAGAGCATACAGAACTCAAAAGGGATGAATTATGCGCTTTACACAGATAACAGGCAAGCCCTACTGGCTATACAGATTGCAGGAGCTAGATGAAGAGCTGTACAGACACTTCACAGGCTACTGAATAGCTGCAGATGGGGATGCATCAGGGCAACAGCGGAATCCTGTCCGCTGGATGCGTTAGCACTGTACACAGCCAAAGAACGCCCTAAACCTCAGTCTTGCCGGTTCCCAAAAGCGGCAACGAGACGGGGTGTTAGGAGGGTGGCTTCCCACAGCTGTGCATCACTACCGTCGCCATGCCCACCCCTGCCCCACCAGCTGCACACAGCTCGAGGTCGGTTCCACAGGGAGACGAAGCAGCTGGCAGGCGACCACGGGGCGCTGCAGGGCCTCGGCTCGGCCCCACCGCGGCCCACCGCCTCCCAAAAGAGAGGCTCAGGCGGGGCCGCGCCGGGTAAACAAGGCCGGCGGGCTCGGGCCGCCGCCGCCGTCCCCCCCA
>VXAV01002561.1:14086-35888 GCA_013399715.1 Alectura lathami | reverse complement strand
GATTTTTTTTTTTTTAATTGTTTTGGCTAGGGTTTGATCATTGTAGGGCGTTCAGATACCCAAGTCCATAGCAATTACTGTATCTCTCACTCAAATTCAGGGTTGCTTGAAGGATAAGCAAGGAAATATTGTACATATTGCTTATCGTGATAAAGACAGTTCTGATAATCAAGGCAGTACTAGAAACTATTCCCATTACGTAAATGCTGATGTTTCATTGTTAGTTGAATAAAATTAAATGATTAAGGCATAAATAAGCAAATACCTAATTCAGAAATTGTTTTTATTTTTCTCAGAAGTTGCGAAACTTGCCTCCATCAAATTTGAGTATTTCACTGGAATAAGATGTAGATTTCCATGAGGTGGTTGCAGTGCATTTTTTCTTGATTTTTTTTTTTTCCCCAGGTGAACTAAATAATATAATTCATTGTGAAACTTTATATGTCCTAAAGGATCTAATGCCATAGAATGACAGAATCATAGAATGGTTTGGTTTGGAAGGGACCTGAAAGACCATCTAGTTCCAACCCTCCAGCCATAGGCAGGGACACCTCCCACCAGACCAGGTAGCATGTATTCATAGTATTCAGAATTGATGTTGTATGTGTCATAGTCCAGAACATTTTGATGTTCTCATATTACTAACAGGATAGCTAATGGTAGTTACTTAATAATTTGCTGTTACTTGAGGATTCTGAAAAACAAATGAAACGATTACATATTCGTACACACTCGTTGCATAGCCTTATGTCCTTTTAAGATTTACAAATCAATTTCTACTGTTCATAACACGCACTTCTAATGATTATTGTCACTGAATGTTCTTTATATGTCAGTTGTTTTCTGACATACACCCTATATGTGCGCACCAGTATGAGTCTAATAAAGCAGAAATTTTATTAAACAATTATAAAAATCAATTGACATTACTTTTCATTAAACTCTCTTTTGAGAGTAGTGGCATTTACATTATCTAAGCACTAAGGTCAAGTGTTTTGTCAGATTACAGGAAAATTTCAGTTAGGAATGTTCTGTAACAAAAAAACCAACAAACCATGCTTTAGATCTAACTTTTCTGCAATTCTGAATATTCTATTTGTATTGTACTTATACATTTATTTTAAAAGTACGGCTTTGCTACCCATTCACTATTCTGTAGTGTTAGCTTGATTCATGACATTCTTTTCTTTATTGTAATTAATGGATTTCCCCTATTTTTTTTTTTTTTTTTCTGGTTCTGTCTCCTGGTATGTTGTTCAGTATTCATCACTTCATCTAGGCTTTAGGCTGTATTTGCTGTTTGTTCTGTCTCGGTGGTTTTGGTTTTGGAGATAAAAAACTATGCTAGATAATTTCCAGTGTAAAATACATCATCTGGATATACGTATTTGAAGCAAGCCATGTATTTGATTTTTATTTTATTTCTTTTTTTTTTTTTTTTACTTTAAGCATTTCTGTTATAAGAACCATTAGGCATGTTTTTTCTCAATGTTTTATTTTCACATGCTTCTTTGAGTCAGTCTTAGATGTAAGAGCCTGGAGAACAGTTTCTCCAAGGAGTGCAGTGGTAAGTAGGGGTGAAATAATTTTAGAATATTCTTTGTGAATGTGTTCTACAATCTAAAAACAAACACATGAAAGTGGTTGTTTTAAAGTTGCACATAGAACAAAAATAAAAATCATAGAATCATAAAGGTTGGAGAAGACCTCTAAGATCNTTGTCAGATTACAGGAAAATTTCAGTTAGGAATGTTCTGTAACAAAAAAACCAACAAACCATGCTTTAGATCTAACTTTTCTGCAATTCTGAATATTCTATTTGTATTGTACTTATACATTTATTTTAAAAGTACGGCTTTGCTACCCATTCACTATTCTGTAGTGTTAGCTTGATTCATGACATTCTTTTCTTTATTGTAATTAATGGATTTCCCCTATTTTTTTTTTTTTTTTTCTGGTTCTGTCTCCTGGTATGTTGTTCAGTATTCATCACTTCATCTAGGCTTTAGGCTGTATTTGCTGTTTGTTCTGTCTCGGTGGTTTTGGTTTTGGAGATAAAAAACTATGCTAGATAATTTCCAGTGTAAAATACATCATCTGGATATACGTATTTGAAGCAAGCCATGTATTTGATTTTTATTTTATTTCTTTTTTTTTTTTTTTTACTTTAAGCATTTCTGTTATAAGAACCATTAGGCATGTTTTTTCTCAATGTTTTATTTTCACATGCTTCTTTGAGTCAGTCTTAGATGTAAGAGCCTGGAGAACAGTTTCTCCAAGGAGTGCAGTGGTAAGTAGGGGTGAAATAATTTTAGAATATTCTTTGTGAATGTGTTCTACAATCTAAAAACAAACACATGAAAGTGGTTGTTTTAAAGTTGCACATAGAACAAAAATAAAAATCATAGAATCATAAAGGTTGGAGAAGACCTCTAAGATCATCTAGTACAACTGTCAACCCAACACCACTATGCTGGCTAAATCATGTCCCTGTTATTAAATATTGCTGTTTGTCCCAGAAATGCTAGCTGAGACTTGCTCAGCTCACTATCTTCTGATGTGGTGAGTACTGTCAGGTTGGGAAAGCAGGGTGAAAAACAGCATTTGGGGACCGAATGACTTTTACTGCAAGGTGGACAAAAAGCCATGTGGGAGCTGCTGTTTGGTTTTGTGTGGTGTTTTTTGAATTACTTGGCCTTCAGAGATTTTTTGCTTACTTTTCTGTGTATGAATTTGTGTACGCTTTTACATTCAAAATATTTCATGAGGTATTGAGACACCAGAAATGATCTTTGTTTTTGAAACATTTATTGTAGTAACAGGGTTTTGTGAATAAATGTGTACTTGTGAAAGATGATGTATTACTGAACAAGTCACATGAGAAAACAAACAGGGTTAAAATGAATGTCTTGAATGTTGTCCAATGCAATTCTGAGTGTCAGGTATGTGTGGTAAGACAGTCTTTGTCATTGTGTCCAACATAATACATTTCTTATGTATTTCCCATAGAATTGCTGTTGCTGGTTTTACTCTTAGCTTTAATGCACATATCTTCAGAAAAGAAAGAACATGATAAACGTGGTGAAATACTAAGTCACCTCTTACACTGATAGTTGGGTGGCAGAAGATGCAGATACTTCTGTCATCAGTTAACATGCTTTTACCAATGAAGAATGACATTGCTTGATTTCCATTTGAGCTAACTTTAATACGATGTTAGGATAACTATAATTTAATTTTACAGTTACTGTGTTTTCCATAAATGGATACAAAGCAAAGCAAAATATTTTTAAACAAATGCTTAAAATTCAGGTGGTGAGGGAAGTTACTGAAAAATAAAGCAGTATTTAAAAGTAAATATAGCCAAAATATTTACCCAATTGTCAAATTTCTCTATGAAAACTTTGTTGAAAATCACAGGAAAAAAATAATAATGGGGTATTTTTTTTTCTTCTTTTTTATATCAGTCTTTAAATCTTTCTTCATGTTAGCATTTTCACATTTTCAATTCTTTTGCAATTTATTATATAATTCCTTTTCTTTTTTTCCTGCCTTAATGTACAGACATCACTGCCAGCAATAATACTACATATGTTGCCATTACAAGTCTCTTTTCAGTATTTTTTGTGGTTGTTTTCAGTTATTAAGCTCCCCAGTTCAGCATCTATTTTTTTTTTTTTTTTTTCTTCCTGTTTCTTGTTGTATGCCTAGCTAGTATGTGGTTTAATATTTAACAGTTTACCTGAGATAGTGGGGTGTGACAAGACTGCTAAGCATCACACGAGGTATTGCTGACATACATCCTGCTGGCTGGGTTGTAGGGATAGCCTACAGCTACTGATGTGCACTTCTAGGTTCTGCATGGTGCTGCCTTTGCCAGCAGCCACTTTGCTTTCTTCTTTGCTGCTCTTCACCTTTCTGTCAGCATGCTTTTGCCTGCTTCTTGTCAGTGTATACAAATTCAATATTTAGAAAATACGTTCAGAGAGAGATTCTTTAGGCCAATTTTATACCAGTGCAAAGAATATATATTGAGAAGTTCAGACTCTCTTTTTCTTTGTCTTGGGACCAGTGCTCTTCAACATCTTTATCAATGACTTAGACTGTGGGATCGAATGCACCCTCAGCAAGTTTGCTGATGACACCAAGCTGAGTGGTGCAGTTGATCCCCCTGAAGGAAGGGATGCCATCCAGAGGGACCTGGACAGGCTGGAAAAGTGGGCCCATGAGAACCTGATGAGGTTCAACAAGGCCAAGGGCAAGGTGTTGCACTTGGGTCGGGGCAATCCCAGGTGTGTGTACAGCCTGGGAGAAGAACTCCTTGAGAGCAGCCCTGCGGAGAAGGACTTGGGCGTTGTGATTGACGAAAAGCTGGCCATGAGCCGGCAATGCGCTCTTGCAGCCAGGAAGGCCAATGGCATCCTGGGCTGCATCAAGAGAGGGGTGGCCAGCAGGGAGAGGGAGGGGATCGTCCCCCTCTACTCTGCCCTTGTGAGGCCTCACCTGGAGTGCTGTGTCCAGGCCTGGGGCCCCCAGTACAGAGGGGATGTGGAGCTGTTGGAGCGGGTCCAGAGGAGGGCCACCAAAATGATCAGAGGGCTGGAGCACCTCTCCTATGAGGAAAGGTGGAGGGAGTTGGGACTGTTCAGCTTGGAAAAGCGAAGGTTCTGGGGAGACCTCATTGCAGCCTTCCAATACTTGAAAGGAGCTTACAGGCAGGAGGGGGACCGACTTTTTGAACGGGTGGATAATGGTAGGACACAGGGAAATGGACTAAAACTGAAAGAGGGGAGGTTTAGGTTGGATGTTAGGAAGAAATTCTTCCCTGAGAGAGTGTTGAGGCACTGGCACAGGCTGCCCAGAGAAGCTGTGGCTGCCCCATCCCTGGCTGTGTTCAAGGCCAGGCTGGATGGGTTCCTGGGCAGTTGGATCTGGTGAACTAGTGGCTGGCAGCCCTGTCCACGGCAGGGGGGTTGGAACCAGATGATCTCTGAGATCCCTTCCAACCCAAGCCATTCTATGATTCTATGATTTATGAATAGGTAAATCTCACCAGACTTAATGGAAAAATGGTATTGAGGGATGGGAGGCTCTGAGGAGCTAAAAATGCCTATCAGTTTTTCTTGCTGTTCATTACTTTAAACTTACAGAATTGTATTCACTTGACACCTGCTAAGATTTCTGCAGAAACAATTGGTACTTTGCTCTCCAGCGCATCGCAGTGCCAAACTTTCAATAGTTGGAGGGAGTGGCTGGGGAACTGCTGCTGCTTGCAGCAGTGACATTGGCTGAATGTGTCCTGGAAAAAATACGTACACTCCTCCAAGGCAATAAGAGACCAGCTCTTGAGGAAGTTATGCAAGTCATCCCAAGGTATGGGATGTTTCACAGTTAATGAGCATAATTTTCTATGCTCATTTGCACACACAGTTGTTTCTTAATCAAAATTCAGACCAGTTCATTCACAAGTATTTTTAAATATCTAAGGAAGTCTAGCCATATTGATTAATATTTAATGATCAGCGTATCCAGTTGTTCTGGATACTCTCAATTCCTTATATTCATATACGTATTTATAATCCTTTATATTGTTTATACATGATAAATTCAAATATATGTTTTCATGTTTGAATGCATTACCCGTACACACTGGATGTATAAAGATTTACAATAATAATTTTCATTTATTTCCTGACTGTATAATTTTGTTAACATTATTGTTATGTTGATAATCTAGATGATGATTTTCACTACTGTGGTGATGAATGAAAGTTTTCAGTGGAATTGCAGCGAATGAAATTTAACTTTCTTTGGTGTTTATCCTTTATAGGATATACAAGTCTTATTTCAGACCAGGCTTTTGTGTTTGGAGATTTGAAAATGATACCATCTCCCTTCATATCATTCATAGTATTATTGAAAAACCTTTGTAATTTAAATTTTGCTAAAATTTTTAACAGTAGATACAAATGCATTATTCTTAGAGCCTTTTGTATGTTTACCTAAATACGTATGAAGAGAATCCTTTTATTTCACTGCAGTCGCTGTTCTTGTAACACTTTGTCTTATGTACTCTTAGGTCTATTATTTCTGAATACAAAATCTATCTTTCTCTCTATCTCTCTATCTCTCATGATCTTAAAAATTTAATACTTGTTGAAAATGATCAGTGATGTGATTGATCACAATATGGTTTTGATAAGATACTAAAGAGGTATTAAATTTCATTAAAAATCGTAAACAATTTACTGAAACATACCCAATCTTGTTTAAAATAAAGTGAAATATAGTTTTATTACTCTATTTTTTTATACTTCTCATCTCTATGTATGGCAATTGTATTCTCTTTATTAGGATTGATCAAATTTGTCATTACAATTTAAGTCCTTTATTTTCTTATATACAGTGCACCAGTTTTGCAGTCATTCTCAGAATTTGTGGAGGTTGTCTTTTAAAAGTGTTTTTACTTCTTTCTAAATTTAAAGCGGGAAAAGTAGGATTTTCAGAAAGCCAAGAACCATTAATTTATACGCGTTATTTCCAGCTACCTTCCTTGCTTTTCATTACTAGCTTTCGATCTTCTTTCCTCGGCTTAATAGCTGGTCCTTTGCATATCATTTACACTTTTTCTCCTGATTGTGCTTTTATGTGCTTGGCCTTTTCCAGTTACTCATCTTTCCTTTGTTCCTTTCCTTGTCTACCACTTCCCCTTCATGCTATTTTATCGTATTAGCTGTGGTCATGGTGGAGATACAGGAACAACAATTTCTCAGTTGTTGTCTTTGGGGCTGAACACCTTGATAAATTCGTATTAAAGCAGTTTTGGTGAAAACTGTAGTCATCTTCAGCTTCTAGCATGTTTGCTGATCTGAGGGTATGGTATCAGTAGTGTGTATATAGAAGATGATGATGTGAGCAGTTCATGCTTTGTTAACCGCTGTCTCCTGAGAAATTTAGCAGTTGAGTCACAGTTAAAAGCTTGATGTTACCAATTTCTGTCAATGAAGTTTCACAGCTATGCCACATTTAAGTTACTGTTGGAATTTGAGCATTTACTAAAACTTAGTATTGAAGTAGTCAGGTTTTTAGTATCATAAAATATTTGTATTTAAATACATACAGGCAAAACATTTTTTTCTGTACCTTATTCTCAGAAAAGCAGAGAGCTTTAGTCTTCTGAAACTGCTTATGTGTGAGAGGGTGAAAGCTATAATGAAATGAAAACAAATTTATAATGGAAAATGCTCAATAATGTCAAGTATGGATAAAAATATCTATACCACCTAGTTTTAATACATATATGTATATTACATATAGCAGGTCTTTGTCAGTATAGGTATGTGTGCATTTGTATGTATATGTTTGCAAATATGTGTGTGCAGAGAGATGGTGTGTGCATATGTATCTTATGTTTATGTACATAGAGAGTATGTAGAACCAAATCTATTCCTCTAAATGATTTGACACCTACAGAAAACATGAGGGAGCAGTTCTATATACGTTTTCTCTGATGCAGTTGTGATAGTGAATTACGTCCTAAGAACAGGAGTTACAGAGTTCCAGGAGACAATGTGAACTTCTTAAATCAGCTTGCTGGTATGGGATGCCCTCCTAGAGCTAATTTGCTACTTGCCAGGGGAACATTCAGTTTCTTGAATAGCCAGTCCTGCAGGTGGGAGATCTTCCATAACAGAGAATGGAAATTGAGGCCTTAGGCTCATTAGGGCTTGATTCCAGATGAATCTCTTCTTTTGAGCTGTCAGTGAAGACAGCCAGTGCGTTTCACTAGCTTTAACAAATCAAGGCCCTATCCTGTTCTGTGTAAACAAACTTCAGTGTCTGCAAGCTTCATCTGCTTCAGTGACATTGAAAGGAATATTTTATTATACTTATGAAGCATTATTTATGGAAAAGTGGTGGCTGGACGTAGTTTTGGATCTCTGTTCTCTTTCTCAATGTGCTTTCTGTCTCTAATACATCCTTCTGCAACACAAAAGCACTTACCAAGATCTAACAGAATGATGACTGTAAAACTTAGTTCAGGTAATCAATATTTAGATTTTAATTACAAACCATTAGGTACTTCGACAGCATTACATGCTTAGTTTATTTTTTAGCTGCATCTCTGTTGATGTTTTCCAAGCTGTCTGCTGTGTTTGAGATCACAGCCATTCAGGTGACTTAATGTTTTCTTTATAAAATTATTGGAAATAAAGGAGCAGTGATCATACTCGGGAGGCCTTTAAAGTTTTAGCTGTTGATGAAGCATGTTTGTGGCATTTTGGTTGTGGACTCCCTTAGAGTAATGACTGTTTCCTTTACTAGAGATAAATCCTCTAAGTATGGGGGTAAAGCAGCTTTGTTGTTGTTGAGTCTGTAGTTTCACACTGATGGCTGGTTAAACTCTACCACGCTGCTCTCTCACTACCTGTTTTCAAATGAACAGGTGGAGAAAATACAAGGAAAAAAAGCTTAAGAGAAAAATGCATTGAGAAGCTAACAGAAAATGAAAAACACCTTTCCCAATCAATTGTTTTTTTTTTTTTTTTTTTAATCTCCTTCTCCCAGGCAGCGCAGGGGAATGGGGCTGCAGTCAGCCCATAACACTTTGTCTCTGCCACTCCTGCATGGCCAGTCTGCCACTGCTGCACGTGGGGTCCCTCCCACAGGTGCCGTCCTTCGCCAGCCGATCCGACATGGGCTTTCCACAGGCTGCAGCTCTCCAAGCCCTGCTCCAGGACTGCTCCATAACACAGGCTTCCGTGAGCAGCAGCTCCCCGTTCAGGAGCTGCTCCAGTGCAGCGCCTTGCGGGTGGCAGCTCCTCCAGGCTTTATGCTCCACTGTGGGCTCCTGCCCATGAGCTGCACCTCCTTCAGGCCACATCCCCGTGCTGCACTGTGGGCTTCTCCACGGGCAGCACGTGAATCATAGAATGGCTTGGGTTGGAAGGGACTTTAAAGATCATTTAACCCCAGCCCCCCTGCCATGAGCAGGGTTGCCAGCCACTAGATCAGGCTGCCCAGGGCCCCATCCAGCCTGGCTTTGAGCACCCCCCTAGGGATGGGGCATCCACAGCTTGCAGCCTGTTCCTGTGCCTCACCACCCTCTGAGTGAAGAATTTCCTCCAGATATCTAACCAAAATCTCCCCTCTTTCAAAGCCATTCCCCCTTGTCCTATCACTATCAGACTGTGGAAAACATCAGTCTTCCTCCTTTTTATAAGCTCCCTTTAGGGAAGGTCTGTTCCATGTAGTGCCCGTGGACTGCAGGGGGACAGCCTGCTCCACTGTGGGCTCCTGGGCTGCAGGGAGCTTCTGCTCCGTGCTGCTGTTGCACAGCAGTTTTTCCCTTCCTTGAATGTGCTCTCCTGAAGCATACCTAGCATCAGTCATGGCTCACCTTTGACCGGTGGCAGGCCCCTTTTGGAACATCTGGAACTGGCTCTGCTCTGACATGAGGCACCTCCTGGGCTCTGCTCACAAGTCCCTGCTACCTTGCCATGTAAGACCAAAACGGAGTCTTATCCTAATGTGAGCGAGAAGTTTGTTTTTTTCTCTAGAAAAAGATATTAAAAGCTTATAATTTCTGGAGAAGAAATGAAGTTGTAGGTAGTAGATTTCATATTCATGAATGCATTCCTGGAAAGTTTGCTTTCTTAACCCCATCCATCTGAGATATTTCTCATCAGAAAAGGCTTCATATTTGTTACTGTTTTCAAGTTTTCTCCTGAAAACTACAACGGCTACATAATATGAAGCATTTTGGGAAGGAATAACTCTAGCATTTCCTTGTCTGACTTCTGGAACTCATTTTGTGGCTCTGACTGCTGTAGCTATTGTATATGCAATTAATTAGTCTTTGTGTTTTCAAGAATTTTATGTTTCTTTCTTACCTTTGTAATTCTTAAGGAAATGGTAGACGTGGGTTTTGTTCTTTGTTTGTTTTCCTGGTATAGCAATATCAGGGATAGACATATCAGAAAAACAGGTATCAACAAAATAATTTGTTTGCAAAAGTAAGCAAAAATGTGCACAGCCACTGAAGAAAAGGCAGTTACTACTCTGTACTCCCAGCAGCCTGCTGAGTCAGTCAGCAGATATTCACACCCTGTGCTAGTGAGCTGTAGTCTGAATCCATTAAAGTACCAATCTGGAGGAAACACAGTTTTCTTAATTCTGTTACTGCAGAACAACTTGTTCTTTGGTGCAGGCTGGAACAGCCTCAGATTATTAGAAAGAGTGGAGAAAAAGCATAATATTCAGTTTTTCTTGATGTAATTTTTTAAATGTTATTCAGCAGATTTAGAAAAATATTGTTGAAAGAACTCAGTCTTCAGAGTTGCATGTAGATGTCTAATTTGGTTTGCAGTATCTGTTTAAGTGGCAGTGACACAGAATGGCGGAAGAGAACTCAGTTTGAAAATTATATACTTAATCCAACTTGCCTTTTGGACATCTTCTGATGTAGAGAATAAATACTTTGCATTATTTCACCATCTTGAAGTATGAAACTTTCTGTATCATTCTGTTGGAGTTTATGATGAAATATCTGTTCAAAGCATGCTGCGCAACTCCATTATACTAATGGCTGAAACTTTGACTTAGAAAGGTTTAGATAGTTGTGAATTGTAGCCTTCCTGCTTAAATTGATGAATGAGAGGAAGTATTGTTGTTTACTTTGCATTAGCATGCACTAGAGATCAGATACATTGCTTTTGTATATTTTGTCTGTTTTTCTGTTTGTTTATATTGTTAGAACTTGCCATTGTAACTTTTTTTTTTTTTTTTTAAGGATATGCCTGGAGTTGGGGGCTGGCTCAGAAGAGTGTTAATCTATTTAAACAAACTGTGTAGAACCATAGGAAGAGGCCTGCGGGGTTTTTAACGCTTCTTAGCCTGAAAGCACTGCATAACCCTTTTAGGTTGCATAGCAACAGACTCCTAGCAACAATAATAGATTGAATTTCCAATAGTGACCACGCCGGATGTAATAATAAAGCAAGAGTACAAACAGTTGTCATGGTTTTCATTTCATAATAAACTGTTCTGAATTTAGGGAGATTCTGTTTCTCAAAGCGGTAAACCTTTTTGCAAAATGAAGGCACTTTTGAAAAAGTTCTGGTACCAAAGCCCTAACAAAGCTGCTTAGAGTGACTGACTTTGAAGTAGTAGTTTGAAACGTAGGAGGAAACAAAGACACATTGAATGGATTATCAAGTGAAGAGGATATTTAATGCCTGCTTTAAATGGCTTGTAAATCTCAACTTTTTTTATAAATTGGTGTGTACAGGAACTTCTATGAAGTCCCTAGCTATGCAGGCAGATACATGTTGTGGAAAGAACAGATGAGTCACCCTTGAATTAATTAAGCTGGAAAGCGACTTTCCTAACGGAGGTTACACTGTAACTGCCTATTATTTGGATAATCTGTGTCTGTATTTGGGGCATGTGGTATCAGCTACCACTGGAGAGTGGTTGCTAGTTACAGTCAGGCTTTTCTGAAGTTACTGTTTGCTCTGTTATCTTCTCTTGATTCAGATAGCAGATATTATGAAGCTGGCATAAGTGCTTGCCAAGCCACTCACCATCATTTATCAGCAGTCCTGTTCAACCAGGGAGGTCCCAGACGACTAGTGGCTTGCCAATATGATGCCCATCTGCAAGAAAAGGGTCGGAAGGATGATCCAGGGCACTACAGGCCTGTAAGCCTGACCTCGGTAGCAGGGAACATTATGGAGCAGATCGTCTTGAGTGCAATTACATGGCATGTGCAGGACAGCTGGGGGACCCGGCCTAGCCAGCGTGGATTTATGAAAGGCAGGTCCTGCCTGTCCAACCTTGTCTCCTTCTATGACCAGGTGGCCTGCCTAGTGGATGAGGGAAAGGCTGTGCATGTAGTCTACCTAGACTTTAATAAAGCCTTTGACACTGTCTCCCACAGCACTCTCCTGGAGAAGCTGGAAGCCCTTGCTTTGGACAGGTGCACTCTTCAGAGGTTAAAAGCTGGCTGGATGTTGGGCCCAGAGAGTGGTGGAGAATGGGGTTGAATCCAGCTGGCGATCAGTTGCGAGGGCTGTTCCCCAAGTGTCAGTGCTGGGGCTGATCCTGTTTAATATCTTTATAGGTGGTCTGGATGAGGGCTTTGAGTGCACCCTCACTCAGTAAGTTTGCACAACTCAAGTCAGGAGGAAGTGTTGATCTGCCTGAGGATAGGGAGGCTCTGCAGAGGGATGCTGGATTGATGATGGCGAACTGCATGAGGGTTCAACAAGACCAAGTGTGGGGATGTGCACTTTAGTCACAACAACACCATGCAACGCTACAGCCTTTGGGGCACAGTGGCTGGAAGGCAGTGCAGAGGAAAAGGACCTGGGGGTGTTAGTCGACAGCCGGCTGAACATGAGCCAGCAGTGTGCCCCAATGGCCAAGAAGGCCAGGGCATCCTGGCTGGCATCAGAAATAGTGTAACCAGCAGGACTAAGGAGGTGATTGTCCCTCTCTATATTTGGCACTAGTGAGGCCGCACCTCAAGCGCTGTGTTCAGTTTTGGACCCTTCCCTACAAGAAGGACATCAAGGCCCTGGAGAGTGTCCAAAGAAGGGCAACGAAGTTGGTGAAGGGCCTGGAGCACAAGGCTTATGGGGAGCGGCTGAGGGAACTGGGGCTGTTGAGCCTGGTGAAGAGGAGGCTCAGGGGAGACCTTAGTGCTCTCTACAACTGCGTGAAAGGAGGCTGTAGTGAGTTGGGTATCGGCCTCTTCTCCCAGGTAACTGTGATAGGACGAGAGGTAATGGCCTCAAGTTGTGCCAGGAGAGATTCAGATTGGATGTTAGGAAAAACTTCTCTGAGAGAGTGGTCAGGCATTGGAACAGGCTGCCCAGGGAGGTGGAGGAGTCTCTTTCCCTGGAGGTGTTCAAGAAATGTGTAGATTTGACACTTAAGGGCATGATTTAGTGGGCATAGTGGTGGTGTTGGACTAGGTGATGTTAGAGGTCTTTTCCAACCTTAATTATTCTATGATTCTGTGGTTCATCTACTTTTCTTCTGGAGACACAGGTCATAAAATCTATATTATGAAGATCTTCCTTCATAAGATGTGCAATAAAATAGATTCCTTTAAATTATTAGAAATTTAACATTTAGCATTTGGAAATGTCATGTGAAGATGATGTAGACAGGGTTAGTGAATAAAACTGAGAGTAGCTGGCAAACAAGTTTATTTTACATCTTTCAGAATTTCATGTTTTGAAGACCTGCAGTGTGTGAAAGGTGGAAATATGAGGGCAAGTAGGAGATATTGAATGAGAGACAGAAATTTTCTCACAGAATAATAATTGTTATATCTCTGGATGATCACATCTAATTTCTAATGTTTTGACCTGACTGAGCTGGAAGTTGAAACACTGGTTGCTGAGGTAAGGTACAGATCTACACTGTACACTGAATAAAAACCTTCTGCGCTTCCCATGTGGTTTAGAGAATGGTTGCAGTGCTGCTATGGTAAAGGCCAGTTACTTTAACAGAAAGCCCAAGGTAGTTATGTGTAACCTGTTACATTCCATTAAAATGGAACCATTTTTTTCTGAATGACTAAAAGCTGTTCTAAGGGTACGAACATCTTCAGCCACTGACAAAATTGGCAACAGTCTAGTGACGACATAGTATAGAACAAGAAAATTACAGAATTTAAACACTGTGATGTTACTGACTTGTGATATTTTACTGGATTCTGCTGTTTCACTAGATTCAGATGTTGCTAAGCAGTATTTTTACTTTTCTAGCAAGTGTTTAATTTACTGANTTTTTTTTTTTTTTTTTTTTTTTTGAATGGATCTCTGAGTAGGTTGAGAGTGCAGCCTGCAGCTTAACTGTTCATCTCAGAATATTTTTCTTTGACATCATTTAACACTGGAATTCTCATTGCAGAGTGCATTAATATGATGTCGGAGAGGTATTTTGACATAAATTCAGTGAAGCAAAATTGTCTTTGAAAGTGGTATTCAAAGTGACATACGTAAGTCTCTATCTAGAAAAATATCTAAAAAAGTATTTTGATTCATTTATCTTTGGACAAACTTAATCTGATACTGAATTTAAGTTATACGTGTTCTGTTAATTTAAATTTCAGTTAAGCACTAGTCTGAACAACTTTCTGGATTAGTAGTGTTCCTAATTCAGAAAACCAATTCATTTAATCTTCACAATTTTAAAATAAAACTTGTGGATTGATTACTTTATGTATGCGTTGCAGAGGTATATATATGGCCAAATAGTTACTTCTTCTGCAGCTGGAAAGCCATGAGGATTTAAAAAAAAACTATAACAGTAAAATTGTAGCTAATGTGTATAGAGCAGAAGTTTTTTAACAAAGACAAAAAAAAAAAAAAAGAACTTATCTTCTGTGTTCATGTGTTCATGTGTTCATGATCACAGATAATGAACTTTTATGGATGTTTTTACTAGGAATTATTTATCTAGTAAAGAAGTGACATTTTCAGAGGAGTCTGAACCATATTAATTTTCCATTGTAAGAAGCAGTACCCACTATTCATTAAGGTGAATAATGGATAATGTAGTCTTTTTTAAAAATATGCTAACCAGGACAAAAATAACATACAAGCAATAGTGTTAATTTATTTAGTGTTAGTGAAGTGCTTTGTAAAATTACCAGATGTTTAAAAGTACAATATATTTTATGAGTAAAGAAAGAGTTTCCAGTAGTTAATGTTTTCAAACAAAAACCAATATTGTCATTAAATTTGCTTGTTTTTTGAATGACTACAGGATGTAATTAATTTTGGGGGAACTAGCTGCTATTTATGTGCTACTAGAGCATGTATAGTAGTAGTCTTGAATGAATTTATCCATATACAGTGTTTTCTGTTGGATCATATACTGTATTTATGGCATGATTATCTGCCAAGAAGAGTGAAGAACATAAATTAGCTGTTTTTCTGCTTAATTAAATACTCAAGACCCAACTTAATGAGCCTAAATCACATAAACATAGCATTTAATGAGATACAAGTACAGAACGCTATTTGAGCGTTGAGGCTATATTTGTATATGTCAGTGTTTCTCTTCCTGATGTGCCCTTGAAGATTTTGAAGTTAAAATGTCTTTTGTGGAAAATGTAGGTGTAAGAGGCTACAATGCAGTGTTTCTGTGAATCAGTCCTTCTTTTACCTGGACAGGTCAAAAGTGTACAAAGATAGTGTTTACTGCTGACCTGTTGAAGATATGGATGGAACTTTGATGTAGACAGATTTATGTCTTGTTAGTTCAAAGATGATAGGCAGTATTACAGGAAATGGACAAAATAAAAATAAGTTTCCTGAGAAAGGACACAGAATTTTCAGAATGCTGTTGGATATTGGTGCAACTAAAAAACTATTTGTGAAATTATCTTAAACTGTAAACAAGAAAATGTATAAAGAATGCAGATCTGTATGTATGCATGCTTTCCAGTTCTCTGGAAAACAATCTTCTTAATATTTCCAGCTTCTCAGTTGCTAAGAAATGACAACATATTTCAGACTAATGAAGACAAAAAGTTCTGTTGGGCTATGATATTTATAAATAAGTATCTTGAAGTGTAATGTGGGGTACTTTTTAACATGATGTATTTACCAGAGTGACCTTAGATTGGGAAGCAGTAGTTTTGTGTGTTTCATGCATATTGTCTGAAAGAGAAATACTGGTTACAGCAGTGACATCACTTTGCATTGCATGCCCAAAATGTAAGCACTTTGAGGACACATACCCCAAAGTCATAGGCTTTCCTTTGACTTTCTTTTATGCTTAGGAACCTGTAATTGTAGTAATTGTCACAAAGTTCAGTTATGAACGGTATTTATTCAGATATTTAAACTCATTTTGAAAACACTGTAATGTGTATATATTGTACTGGAAGCCAAAGAAACCTGTAAGTGAATTCATCATCAGCTTTCTTCTCATCACCAAAAAAATGTATATCCATAGTGTAATGCCTGACTGGATGTACTAACTTTCTTTGTGGTTTCTGTCATGTGAACAGTCTGTGCTTTGGCCTTTGGCAATGTAAATCTAAAGTAAACAAGAACAGCTGCTATAAACTAGTAACTGCTATCTTAATCCATTTCCTTGACTGAGGAGGGGTACCTGTGTTTATGTAGATGTGCGCTTGTGATTGTTTTGTCCTGCTCTGCTTTCAGGTACTTCTGACAATGCTGCCCATTGAGCTTATTATGTGATCTACTGCTCATATAAAATTCTTGTTGTCGAGTTCTCCTCCCTCTCCCTTAAATTCCTGTTTGAAAGGCATCACTGTGAGATTTCTTGAAAATAATTCTTTAGAATGTTCATGTTTTACTTCCCTTACAAAAGTTTTCAGTGCTGAAAAAAATCTATAGTGCCCAAGGTTTTCTCTGGTACTTACAGATTCCTATATTTCTGGCAATTCAGGCTCTCAGGTTTCTTTAGGGTTCTGAACTGAAATTAGTAAGGAAATTTGGAAACAAAATGGCAACAGAAAGCTAACAATCTTTGCAGCTACCTGTTTTGTATCAATTTATTGTTTGGTGAGGAAGTTGTCTTTAGAGTGTTCTCTTTCAAGAATAGTCCAGATACTGTGTGTTTACTGCTCTCTCAGGATTTGATAGTGAAGCATACTAGAACAAGATCATCTGTGTTTGGAACTTTGGCAATGTTTAGATCTTTTTAGAAGTACTGAAATTTCCTGTAATAATGATAGAAGACGCTCAACTTCAAGGCAAATTTTGTTTTCATTTTCCCTTAGTTGATCATGGAATGTAAGTACCAAGCCAAAATCAGAGTCAGTAACTCAAAAGTATTCATATCGTGAGGAAATACATTTTTTCTATGTGTTGATGAATAGCAGTGATACCACCTTACAGTCATTTACGTAGCTGAAATAGAACAAATTTGAACCTGCAGTTATTAGATAAACAATATTGTAATTAATTGAAATACAAGTGTTAAGGGCTGTCCTTTCCTTTTCTAGAGAAAGTACAATCTCTTTTGAACTTGAAGGTTGTGTTGACATGACAATTATGACACTACAATCAGTGCAGTTCCTTTGAATAGTAAGTGAGCATGCCAGGGCTCTAATAAAAAGTGGAGAACATAGGAAGTATCGATGGTTTAATCTACACATTTAAATGAAATGCAGTAATGTCAGGTGAAACAGTGTTATAGACTGGCATATGTCAGTTCTTTTTAAAAACTTCTACTTCCTTTAACTGTTTGGGTGAGTTATTAGGTCAGAATTTATTAACATGTCAATCCTGATGTGGATTGTATGAAGGCTGTGGTGATACTGCTATTAGCTAACTTGGAACCATCAAAAGAGACAATGTATCCCTGAAAGCAATATTAAAAGGATAAGGGGCACAAGTGATGATCTCCTATCCTCCTAGTCAGAGGGAGGCGTTCCGGCAGGAGTAGATGAAGTAAATGCATAACTGGTGGCATAGTTGAGGTTTTGGCTTCTATGATCGTATCTATCAGATATCTTTCAGAAGCTAGGTCTTTTGTGAGCTGAAGGGATTCACCTGATGAAGTGGGTCAAGAGTGTCTTTGACAACTAGTTGGACAGACAAATAAAGAGAGTTTTCAGCTAGCCTCATCAGGTGAATGGGATGAAGTTTTGAGCATCAGAGAATAGCCAGGAGCTGCTGATATATTAGGAGGAAAATACCTGCAAAATGCCTCAGAGGAATTGGGGCTTGTTCCTCTGAAAATGTGATATGGTCGATAGTACAACTGAAGTGCCTCTATACCAATGCATGTACAGTTTATAACAAGCAGGAGGAGTTAGAAATCACTGCACAGCTAGCAAGCTGTGATCACCTCTAACAAATACCAGTGAAATTGGTGGGTGAATTGCATGACTGGAGCAAATGTCATCTGTGTTCAAGATCCAGGCAGCTACAAAGTGGGCAGCCTTACCTCTGTCCTTAGGAAGGTGATGGAGCAAATAATCCTGGCAACAGTTTCCAAACTTTGTGGAGGTGAGAGGGTCACTGGGAAGTAATTGTACCTGACCAACCTGGTAGCCTTCTGATATACAATTGCTGGCTTGGTGGACTAGGGGAGAGGAGAGCATTTTTTTTTTTTTCCTTTGTGTTTACTTTAGCAAGTTTTTCCACGCTGTCTTATAACACCGTCATAAACAAGCTGATGAAGTATGGGTTATGTGGACACTGAGGTAGATTGCAAACAGGCTGAACTGCCAGGCTTATAGGGTTGTGATCAGTGACACAAAATCCAGTTTGAAGCCAGTCACCAGCACTATGTCACAGGGATTGATTGGGTCCAATACTCTGAAACATCTTCATTAATGACCTAGAGATAGTGAGACAGAGCACACCCTTAGGAATTTTGTGAGTTCCAGGACTGGTGGTTGGTAGACAAGATAGATGAGTTGCCATTTAGAGGGTCTTTGACAGGCTGGAGAAATGGGCTGACAGGAACCTCATAAAGTTCACCAAAGCTCTCCGTAGATATTATCCATAGATAAATGATGGAGATCCTTGCACCCCTGGTTGAGATAAAGGGTAATTTCATACCTTTAGACTACCATCTGAGGCAGACTTAGAGTGTAAGACTCTGAGTGCTATCTCTTTATTATTGCAGAAAAGTCTTTTGAGACAGGAGATCTGTTGGAGCCTGATGAGATCCATCTGTATTGATGAGGGCAATGATTCTTGGCTCATAACCTGGCAAGACTGGTTGAGAGGGCATTAAACTAGGATCAATGTGAGGAGGAATACTGCTAGGAACACTGAAGGTAAGCCAAGAGATGGAATGGCACCGTTTGAGTGTGGTGGGGCATCTGTGATGCTTCAGGGAGCACTATTTGTTCACAGATACACCTGAAGTGCTTGTATACCAGTGCACACAGTATGAGGAACAAACAAGATACAAGATATTTCCAGGCACGTCTGTGCCTGGAAAGATCATGGAGCGGATCCTCCTGGAGGAGATGCTAAGGCACATGCGAGATGAGGAGGTGATCCGAGACAGACAGCATGGCTTCACCAAGGGCAGGTCGTGCCTGACCAATCTGGTGGTCTTCTATGATGGAGTGACGGCATTGGTGAACCAAGGGAGGGCGACGGATGTCATCCTCCTGGAGTTGTGCAAGGCCTTTGACATGGTCCAGCACCATATCCTTATCTCTAAACTGGAGAGATGTGGATTTGGTGGGTGGACTGTTTGCTGGATAAAGAACAGGCTAGAAGGTCGCAGCCAAAGGGTTGTAGTCCATGGCTCTACGTCCAGGTGGAGGCCAGTCACAAGTGGTGTCCCCCAGGGGTCCGTCTTCTCCGTGAAGAGCCCAGGGGACCGGTGCTCTTCAACATCTTTATCAACGACTTATACTGTGGAACCGAGTGCACCCTCAGCAAGTTTGCTGATGACACCAAGCTGAGTGGTGCAGTTGATAGCCCTGAAGGAAGGGATGCCATCCAGAGGGACCTGGACAGGCTGGAAAAGTGGGCCCACGAGAACATGATGAGGTTCAACAAGGCCAAGGGCAAGGTGTTGCACTTGGGTTGGGGCAATCCCAGGTGTGTGTACAGCCTGGGAGAAGAACTCCTTGAGAGCAGCCCTGCGGAGAAGGACTTGGGCGTCGTGATTGACGAAAAGCTGGCCATGAGCCGGCAGTGCGCTCTTGCAGCCAGGAAGGCCAATGGCATCCTGGGCTGCATCAAGAGAGGGGTGGCCAGCAGGGAGAGGGAGATGATCGTCCCCCTCTACTCTGCCCTTGTGAGGCCTCACCTGGAGTACTGTGTCCAGGGCTGGGGCCCCCAGTACAGAGGGGATGTGGAGCTGTTGGAGCGGGTCCAGAGGAGGACCACCAAAATGATCAGAGGGCTGGAGCACCTCTCCTATGGGGAAAGGTTGAGGGAGTTGGGATTGTTTAGGTTGGAAAAGAGAAGGCTCCGGGGAGACCTGATTGTGGCCTTCCAATACTTGAAAGGAGCTTACAGGCAGGAGGGGGACCGACTTTTTGAACGGGTGGATAATGGTAGGACAAGGGGGAATGGGCTAAAACTGAAAGAGGGGAGGTTTAGGTTGGACATGAGGAAGAAATTCTTCACTGAGAGAGTGGTGAGGCGCTGGCACAGGCTGCCCAGAGAAGCTGTGGCTGCCCCGTGCCTGGCTGTGTTCAAGGCCAGGCTGGATGGGTTCCTGGGCAGTTTGATCTAGTGAGCTAGTGGTTGGCAACCCTGTCCACGGCAGGGGAGTTGGAACTAGATGATCTCTGAGGTCCCTTCCAACCCAAGCCATTCTATGATTCCGTGATTCTATGATAAGATGAAGCAGAAGCTTTGATTCTTTCCCTGCATTACAGTATCATTTATATTAGTGAGACTTGGTGGAATGAGTCCCGCAACTGGAGTGCTGGCATGGAGGGCTGTTGGCTCGTTAAGAGGGATAAGCAGAAGTATTTAGGGATCCATGGGAACTGTCTACTTTTAAGAAGGACCTTTTAAAATCATAGCAGCAGGTAATGTCATTGTGGTGCAAGCCAAGCAAGTGGGGCAGAAGACCAACTTGGCTGAACAGGAAACTCCTCTTGGAATTAGGGCAGAAAAAGAAAATTTATGGTCTCTGGAAGCAAGGTCTGGCTTCACAGAGCGATTAAAGAGCTGCAGTTAAGATCTGCAAACAGAAAAGCCAAAGCTCAGCTTGAGCTGACATTAGCCAGTGTGGTATAAGACAACAAAAAAGAAATTTTAAAATACATCGACAGCAAGAGGAGATCTAAGGAAAACACTGGACTGATACTTTATGCAAACAGTCACCTAACAAGTAAGGATGAGGAAAAGGCAGAGGCATTTTAGCCTTTTTTGCTTCATTTTTTTTAACATTAATGATAGACCTTGGGCTGCCTAGTCCTCAGATCTGGAGGACCATGGTTTGAGGAGCAGTGACCTCCCACTTGCAGCCACCTGAAGTGGAACAGGTATCAGCGGAATATTCATAAGTCCTTGGGGCCTGAAGAAAGTCACCGTGTATTGGTGAAAGAGTTATCAGATGTAGACCCCTCTCAACAATTTACCAGAGGTCTTGGGAATCTGGAGAGGTCTCTGCTGACTGGAAGCCAGCCGATGTTATGCTGATCTAAAGGCATTAGGTTTGACCCAGGAAACCAGAGACCTGTTAGTCTAACCTCAGTCCCTGGAAACCTTGTGGAGAAGATGATCCTGGTTACTGTTGAAAGGCTTTTAAGTAACGAAAGATATCAGTCATAGTCAACATGAGCTCATGAAAGGAAAGTCCTGCCTTAGTAATTTGATCTCTGTTTTATAATAAGGTCATTTGCTTAGTGGATGAGGGGAAGGTGGTAGATGTAATCTTCCTGGATTTTAGTAAGGCTTTTGATAACTGTCCCTCACAGTTCCTTCTGAACAAATTGGCCAACTGTGAGATGAGCAGATTTACACCAGCCTGGGTGATGAACTGGCTGAATAGTAGAGCTCAAAGTGTTGTAGTGCATGAGGGTACATCTGGCTGGCAGCTGGTCACTAGTGGTGTCCACCAGGGCTTAGTTCTAGGGCCAGTCCTGTTCAACATTTTTATAAATTATCTGGGTGCAGGAGTGGAATTTGCTGATGTTACTGAACTGGGAGGTGCTGTTGACCCCCTGGAGCAACAAGAGGCCTTGCAGAGGGATCTGGATAGCTAGGAGCACTGGGCAATCATCAGTGGCATGGATCATAAAATCATAGAATGGCCTGACTGCCTGACTTGAAAAGAACTTAATGATCATCTAGCTTCAACCCCCCCCCCC
>VXAV01002560.1:95009-116928 GCA_013399715.1 Alectura lathami | reverse complement strand
TTGTTTGTTTGTTTGTTTCCTCAAAAACAGATTTAAGAAATCTTTACTCATTTTAGTGAAGAACAACAAAAAGGCAGAGATATTATTTGTGCTTTGGCTGTGCATGGAATACAAACAAAAAGCAAAGCAGACATTATTCTGCCTTTCTCCTGCTTTACTACAGTTGTTACCACTTTTCACTATGGTGGGATTCTGCTCCCATGATCAATGTGCCACAAAGGCGCCTGAAGTCATTACTCACTCTGTTAATCACTAATATGGATGGGGAAGAAGGGCCAGAACCTTTTAACATTACAGCCTCATAGTGTTTGAGGGGGTTGAAATAAATGATCCTAGTGTTGAAAGGTGATGAAATATAAAAGGCCCTCCTTATAAACTTAAAGGTAAAGCTGACACTTGTTTTTAAGCCTTAGCTACACTTGCAGGCTATGTTTTCCGCAGTCCATTATACTTCCACAGCACTTCTTACTACTTCCTTCCATTGTTTTCCAATGCCTGTAGATAAGAGAAAGTACTTAAATATAATCCTAAGTGTCAAATTTAAGCACAATGGTTTCCCCATACTTAGCGTTATTGCTCATGCAAGTCAGAGGAGCAAAATTTGACCTTAAGAAAGCAATTCAGTTAGAAGTACAGAATGGATTCATTTTCCAGATGCTGCAGCAACACAAAGAGCTTTGCCTTCCAAACAAACAAGCTGAAGGAAAATGTTGCAATGGTAAAAACACAGAGGTAAAAATACTGCATCTCAGATCCACACACATACAATCCAGTTCTTGCCTGCTATGCAGCTCAGGAATTCTGGTTTCATTTTTTTCTGCTGCACAGTATTAAAATTATCGTGCAGTTCACTACCTCTGTATCACTGACAGAATTTTCACAGCAGCCCCTGAGGCAAGAAACTAACATTTCTTCAACAATTAAGGAAAGTAATAAGTTGCACTGATTTCATTCTGGAAGAACTGAAAATGGATCCCCGTGCTCTTGCACGACAGGACAAAGACCCATACCCACTACCTTTCACAATGAACACGTCAAACTGAGCTATACAGCTACAGCTTAAACCACGCTGTTCACACATGCAGAGCCTAGCATTCCTGCCAGACAGTATTATTGTCACTTTTCACTGTAACTAACAGGAGCCCACAGTGTTGCTAGAAATGCTTTCCTCTTTTTATTGTGCCACCGAAAGTTACTCCTTCAGTACAAATTAATAGCACACTTGGGATGGGGAGGCCTTAGGAAACCATTCAGATTACAGGACTTCAACACCGTGTGCTTCGTCACCCTGTGGCGTCTCTTTTTACAAAAGAGCCGGGGCAGCAGGTTGTGCAGAGTGCTTGCACGACCACAATGCTGGAGATTTCGTCTGTATATCCAGACAGAGCAAACTCTTACCTTTACTGGCTTTAAAAAGGTCAGCATTTGATTGAATAAACTCCCTGCCAAGAAAGCAGGCTCTGTTCTCAAAGGTTTAACATTAGCACTCGCTGGGTGGCTGGGTGTCTTGCAGCACTGCTAGTGAGCTACAAAGACTTTAACATCTGTGGATTTCCCCTGTTTAAGTCCAGCCCAAATCAGCTGTTTCTATACTTAGCAGCCTCTCCAAATACATGAGAAATGAGTTTGGCAAGCCTCTGTTTCAGCTCCACATTACAAACTCATCACAACACTCCGTAAATTCAGAGGTAAAAAAAACTATCTACAGGGAAATGCACATTTTAAATTAAAGTTAATAAACCTGTCTTCTTTGTTTCTGTTTGTATATCACTGCCTAAGTAAGTTACAGCCCATAAAAGCAGTCCTATTGACTTACTTCAGTGAAACCACTCATATGAGTTCAGACACACACGTGCTTAGACATTTGCATGATTAGGCTAAAATAAGTAAATTTGAAGCAGACTGTCAAAATAATAATTTAAAATTCAAGTGCATAAACACTGCGTGCAACTGAATATAAAGTAAGATGGGTCACAGAGTCTCATTTTTTCAAACTTCCCTGGGTAGATATATTAATGGAGATGCTGGTTCTTAATCATGTGTTTGAATTATGCACAGATAGCACCCTTTTGTTCCTGTGTTCCCAAATCCTGACAATTAATAAATGTGCATGTATTATGTTTGCAGTACTCTATTCAGTGAGATTCATCCAAAGACAACAACGAAACTTAATAAAAACCATGTGCTCTTTTTCCACTTCCATGAATGTTTTTTGAAATGTTATTTCTTCAGTAATATTTTGTGTCCTTAGAATGATTCATGCAAAAAGAAAACAGTAAAAATCAAAATAGATTCTACCTGTGAAAAATAACAAGGTGTGTACTCAAACATCA
This sequence comes from Alectura lathami, assembly GCA_013399715.1. Lineage (NCBI taxonomy): Eukaryota > Metazoa > Chordata > Aves > Galliformes > Megapodiidae > Alectura > Alectura lathami. The sequence continues at coordinate 114,595 of VXAV01002560.1, read as the reverse complement.
CTGCACTGATGCAATATTGTAACAGCTCTCAGTGCCACATTGTTTTGAGACCTAGCTCCTAGATGTCCTACCAGTCAGGCTATCACCAGCATGCAAGATTGGGAACATGACAGAATTTGTGCTCCCTCTGTTGGCTACCTTGTTCTTTGGTAGGAAAACATCAGCCATTTCGCATAAAAAGAAAAAAAATCTTACTGAGAGGGAGCGCTATTCTAATTTTTTGGATAGGACACAGAAAATTAATTCCTAAGCAACAGAGAATGAATTTAAAAAAAGAGCAGGCACACAAGCAATTAATGTCTGAACTCCAACTGGGACTCGACCAGGCCTTAAATTCTGCAAGCATAAATAACTGCTCTCACAGTTTTCTATCTGTAACGAATCAGTGACACATATTGCTAACATCATCAGGCTTAGGCATGCAAACAAGTCCTTATATGTCAAAGTACTGGCATATCAAAGCACAAAAACACTATCAAAAACTGTGCAGCAGCTTGTAAATGAAAAAGTTTAGCCACAAAAGCAGATACAATTTGGAAGAATATTGGACTATATATGCATATTCATAGCACGTCACACCAGGAAGCCTAAATCAAAGTTTCAGACTCAGTCGATAAAAAATCTCTATTTAAAAGACTTTAACAGAGTTCCTGCTTTATATAAATGAATGTCAACAGCAATTTGGTCAGTAATACAAATCGGGCGATTATATTGCCTTAGTAATTATCAAGTCTCAAAGTGGTGATACTGGTCACAATATTGCCTCCACTCTCTAGACAGGTAATTAACTTGCACCGTGCCAACAGTTCAGACCTCCTAATTCAGCAGTACTGCTGGTATGTTACGCTGGTAACATACATACACCCAAAACGCATCCACATCTCCTGTCGAGAGCCGTCATGCTGTTACTTCCAAACCAAAAACAGCCTGAAGCAGGAGAAAAAAAAAAAAAAACAATAAAGCAAGGGGACTGCAACGTGAATGGGGCTCTCCTGCACAGCCTCCGGTTGTGAAAGAGAAGCAGATTAGGTAACAACAAGGCTTAGCGAGCCACTGTGGCTCATTAGTCAGCACATGGGCATGCGGCTTGCCTGCCAGCCAGGCAGCTCCATCACCCTGCTCCAAACGGCCAGCAAGACTGACAGACAACCGTCCATCCCTGCCATCAAGCAGGACACCCAGCGAGCACACCCAGCAGCCAGGCCCTTCCTTCTCCCTCAGCTGTGTCACTGGTTTTGTTGTGACTTACTCGTCCCTCCCACACACAACAAAGCATCAGCCAGAGCAGCTGCCAGGATTTACAGGTTGACATCCTTGCCACAAAAACAAAGTTGCTACTGGCAGCACTAATGTGACATTATATCTAGAGTGAGTATCAACAGCTTAAAGGTTTTCTCCTTCATTGTATAAGGATCAGTCATCTTATCATATTCTGGCTGCTAAGTGCTGTATAAATTCTAAGGTAAACTGGTCATAGTTTTTGCCTGCTGAGGACTGGAAGTGGAGTACAAACACATACAGATATTATGTGGGTTTTTGTTTGCTTGTTTTTGACAGCTGAGAAGTGAAGATACTCTGGGTTTTATATTGCTGACAAAATGTTACTACATCCCAGCTAAGACTAATGGTCATTTTGTAACCTGCAGAGATGAAGATCTTGCCCTTCATATCAACCAAGTGAACACATTCCTTTATTCCTTTTTTTTTTTTCTTTTTTCTTTTTTTTTTAATTCCAGAATGTATTATATCCTGATTATTCCTACATGCACATTCCTCTACCTCCAGCAGGACAACACAATAGCTGTGTCATTTCTGCTCCATGGGGTACATGCCTTGTATTGTTAAAGTAAAATCCTCATATCCATTTTTCACATACCAAAATGGATGAGTGGCCTAAAGCAGACCTTGCAGTATGCATTACTCTGGTAAAGGACATACGTTCAGAGCAGCAGAAAGCACCTCTACAGCATCTCTTTGAAAAGTATTGTGAGCATGGCAGCACAGAACCTGACAGGAGTCCAGGCTGAGGGAAGTAAATGGACAGTCAAATAACGTGGAAAGTTCTGGGGAGTGATGGCTGAAGGCTGGAAATCCTCAAAACCCTGGGAATATAATGGCAAATATAACAATATTTTATTTCTACCGATCTTCAGCTCTGCGTTTTGCACTTGCATGTTTCTTGAAGAAACACAAGCACATCATTAATATTAATACTGAGCATTTTAGACAACAGGACGAGACCTCAAAGCCACCTATCGTTCCACCCTATGCATGCTATGTGCCAAAAAGGGTAGGTCTTATCTACAGAGATAAACAAGGCCTGAAGGAGCTGGGAAACTAACACTTAATCCATCAAATATGCACATACCTAACATACAAATACCATGTATAACAAAGTAATTTTGAATCTGGGAAGTCAAAATTCACATGATATTAGCCAGTGGTTACTCCCCACCCCCGACACCTCCCTGCTTTTATTAAATAAATTAAATACCCTAATAAGATTATTTTCAAAAGCGAAGAAAAGGAGGGTGGCTGGGAGGGTGGTGGGTTATAGAGGATATGAGAAGGTCAAATGTGGCTATGTGGGGGTTCTGCTCCATGGAGTTTTAATAAGGAGAATCAATGTGCCTGTTTCCAGAGATTTCTGAAATCAAATGGGACTAAGTACTTATTTACCTATAAAAACGTTGCTTAAAGGATACAAAGGTAGAAACACAGTTCCAGTACCATCTGTCTTTTTCAGAAAACACATATACAGTGAATTCTTCAACTCCTTAGTGCAGAACCTAATAATGATCTCTGGTGCTGCTGATCCATCTGTGACTAAATGCAGAGTGAATGTCTCTCAAGGATTCTATCAGCATGTACATTGAGTTAAATAACATAAAGAGCAGAAAGAATATTTTCTCTCAAAGCATAGGAAATAAATTATTGAAAAGAAGTTTTAAAAACAACTCTCTGCCTCGCTGAAGAGGGAGGCTTCCACAGTGATCTTTGAGTATAATGAGTGGAATTACTGAGAGAGAATGTCAGCCGCATTATAAGTCAAACATAAACAGCACAGATAGTTGCTGATACATCTGGAAAGCCCATTATCCTTTAGAAAAGAAACTTACTCAGATTTGCAATTTCTAAACAGAAAAATCCAGAATCCTTTAGACTGGCATGCATATATATATATAAAGTACCATAATTCACATTTTGAAATTGACAAGATAAATAGACTAGCTTTTGATATAATGTGTTCAGATTGGTTATAGCCACTAACCAATTATTGTGAAGTACTTTGAGACATACAAAAAAAAAATTCTGAAAGATGCTATACATCTTTAATATGTACTTTAAATTCCTTAGACTCCTGCCACTGAGGTTTAAGTTCCTCACACTTCTTTTTTTTTTTTTTTTTTTTAAAAACACATCTATATACTCATAGTGCAGCACTGACATAAGAAATACTTGCACAGTGGGCATCAGGAGAAAATCCAGTAGTCAGCTCACACAATGTGTAAGTCCCCATAACACAGGCCTACTTTAATATAGCAGCTTGGTAAAGTCTTCCTGCTATACAGCATTCTAGCGAATTTTAGAATCCACCTGTGAAGATCTGTACCACCTCATGAACTATGTAATTCACACTTTTACAAGGCCTAGGATTATTGACTGTTAACTGAAATATACTATGTAAGAAGATATAAACAAAGAAATGGAGGTAGTCTTTAAAAAAGCAATTCTGTTTTAATTAATTTTTTAACAATGAATTAATAAATAAATCTCCCCTGAGGATATAACAATGTCCTATGACAGCTGTGCTGTGGTTANAATCCTAAACAAATCTTCAAGCATGTGAACCAAAGTTTTAAACTTAAGACAACAGAGTTCTGACAAAATAATGTTCTTTTTCTCCTGCCTCTGCAATCATGCTGGACTATTTCAGTAGCTATTTACATCTTCACTGCAGGGACAGCTTGACTTACGATATAGGCTCACAAGCCCTTTGAACTGGCAGAGGTCCACACTACTGCAAACAGATGTTTCTGCTGACACAAAGGAAGCAGTACTGACAAAGGAGAAGGGAGAAGATGGAGGAAGGGCAGATAGCCTCTTGCAGTAACAATGCCATGTTATAGTGAATGCTGCACTACAAAACCAATCACCACTCACCAAAATTCTTGATGAGCTCCTACATGAATTATTTAGTAAGCGAAATCCTTCCAGTTTTTGCTTTCTTTTTATTTCAGAATTCATACAAAATTCCAGACATTGCATACTTCTCTGATACGCTGACAACATTTTTGACCTGATGATTTTTTAAAGTTCCTTCACATCGCAAAACATGGAATTGGTACCAGTTTTCAGAATTATTATTTTACTTATGGAATAGGAGTTACAGTTTGCACGGGACCAATATATTATTTCATGCCCTTAAAGCACCACTAGGGTTTCCACATGGTTTTCTGAATCGTAGGATTTCTCAACAAGAAGTGATAAGGTGACTAATAAGAGCTTGTGATAATATGAGTGGTCCAAAATCATTTATGAATACAAAGCAAGCATCAGCTGTCAACAGCCTTGAAGATGCGTGCAGTGCAGAGCTTGTTCTCGTGACAGCAGGGTCTAACAGAAGTTGTAATCATAATGCTAGTTCCATCTCAGTCAGTGAAAAAAATCAGCCTTTCCCAGCTTCAATTCATGTATTTCTCCATAAAAGACACTGCACTTGGAATTTGGGGTAAAAGTTCTGTACATACAAAGGCAATGCATCAGAGCTGACCTGGTTGCAGAAATCTGAGTCTTTCAGCCAGTTCTGGAGTACCTGCAAGGCAAGCTTTTCTCGCATTTTCAGCACTGCTTCTATTTGAGAGAACCGTGCTGCTCACTTTGTTGTGCAGGGATTCCCACAAGCAATTTTCAGACAGAGATGAGAAAAGGATATACAAATTTCTAAACAACATCTATGAGTAACAAACCACGGCATCTCTGCAGTTTGTCTTTTCACAGCTTCCCAAAGGGTCCTTCTTGAGTATCGAGTTATGAATATGATAGGAACTGCGAGTAATGTGAGCCAGCCACTGGTTTAACAGGGCTAACCCCAAGCCGCTAGTGCTTGCACAAGCTGCTAAGCTCTGTTATTATACTAGAGCTTCCCAGAGGCCAAGTGCAGAAGGGTCATCTCTTTGAGAAACTGTATACCCTTTACTTGGTGTTTTACTCTCTGGGGTTAGCTGTAACGTGACCTTCGGCACGACTTTAGGCTTGAGGCTGGAAAAGTACAGATGCTGCAGCAGACCTGAAGGGCACAGCTCCAAGGCAGAGCCACAAAGAAAGCCCATGATGGCACTAAGTGATGCTGCACAGGCAGTGCGTGCCCCTCACTGCAACGTCCCGCAAGTCCTGCATGCTTTCTACATACAAAAAAGGAAAAAAAGTCAATAGTATGTAGAAAACAAGGCTTAAGAATATTTAAGAAAGAGAGTAGTGCAAGGCTTGCAGCCCAAGAACTAGGGCTGCAGACTAGAAATGGTTTTCATTTTAGCTAGGACCTTCAGGAGTTGGTCAGAAAAAAAAGTACACACACTGGATACTTTGTATTTATTATAATCTTTATGTAAATGCCATGGTATCTGATTTCTGACCATCCACAGAGAAGTTTGTGTTTGTCAAAAGCACATAGTCTGTTAGACAAAAATTTTGAGCATCTCAGGATAAATGTTTAAACAACAGACTGAGGAAAAACAGTACTCAACTGCATTTTTTTTGATGAGGCAAACATGCTTTTAATACACCATTTAAAAGTGCTTTGACTACAGTTTCAGCTCATGTTCAGCCTTGTTATCATAAACTATAAATATAATAGTTACGTGTATGTTCTGACAGTGGCTGGTATGTGTCTGCTTTCATACATGCACCTAAATAGAAACTGTTTCTGTTCCAAATAATTTCTACTCCAAGAATGTGGTGAAACAAAGGAGCTCAGAAGTTCTCTGTCGATGACCCCTTTACATCCAAGGGACTTCTCAGGGAGGGAAATGACTGCAATACCCTTCTCTTCTGACTCAGCATTACAAGTGTGATCCAAAGAAATACAGTAATTATTCCTGCCTATACTCCTGACCTGAGTGTTGTTTTTTTTGGTTTTATTTTCTTCCCCCTGCTAAATTACAAGAACAAAATGATCCAAAAATCAGCACAGGTTTCAGATACAAAACAAACAAGAGAAAAAGAAAGACAAGATCTGAATGTGTAATGCAGGCCATTCAGGGATACCTTTTTAGGAATTCTTATGCACAAATGGGTATAGAGAAAAAAGGTTAATTATAAATGACACTGTATAATTCCTATCTAAGAATCCTAAGGTTTGCAAAAGGAAAGGTTAGCCCGAAGTCTAATAAAACATTATGCCTGAATGTTCCTTTCTCACACGCAGAAGGGTTCTGCTATTGTTCCCCAGCTCGGCAGACAGCTGGCACTGCGCTCTGAGCGCCAACCCGGCCACAGCCAGTAGCTCATTTATGACCCCAGCATCAGCCAGTGAAAGCAGATCATTTAGCAGAAAACCTCCCAGGCTGGTCGTCTTCCCATCCCTCACTCCCCCCACATGGTAGAAGGCAGGTCCGGTCAGGCTGCACAATTCCCTGGCCTTCAAAAGCTCTACATTTTTCATGTTCATTTGAGAGGTTCTTTCCCTCGGACTCAAAGCTGCTTTCACAGACATGTTAGTGGGTGAGAGCTTTCTATTCTCGCGCTAGATGTGATTAATTTGTGGCATTCACGTGTCTAGTTCTGCACAGACAATGGGAATGGACTGGTTCACACCCCATCTACAAGCAATTTATGCTGAAGAAGTTCAGACTTAAAGAAAAAAAGGCTTTGACAGCAGCAAGCTCACTGCTTGCTGTGGATAGCGCTGAGTGAACTGCAATCAAACATTTCTGTGAAAAGATAGTGCTATTATTGTTAGCACCAGTTATTATTAAAACAGATCCTATAGAGACAGACGAACTTTTTTTTTTTTTTTAATAGCAGTACAGATTACAACAAAATACATTAAATAAGCAAAAACAGATTCCTACATTTCCTTTGGTTCATCCAGCAATCAATATGCACTAAGGAAGTGGGGATATGAAACCCCAAGAGAAAAATCTGCTTTAACTCAGATATTCAGACCTCCCTCTTCCACTTTCAGTTGCAGAAGTGCAAAGCTAATAGCAAGTGGAATATTTATTGAATTCTCTTTGCTGAGTACATTATTCTGGCTAAAGCCCTGAATGTCAATCCTATCCAATTCTGTAATCAATCTTAGCTTATCTTTGATGAACTAAGATAGTAAAAACTCAAAAGATTCCACAATCATCTCGATTAGAGAATACCCAAACTTTCTTTATTCCATTTTCCCTTCTGTACAGGCAAACACTGATAATCACCTCTCACCCCTCACAAATAAGCTTACTTGTACCGTACATCCAGAAAGACACACTGACTCAAATTTATACAGATATGAGTGCACTAGACTGAGATTTTATCTTCTATCTGCAGACATTTACTGGCCTAACAAAACACATAAAGTGCGTTATCAGATGCATATGGTAAACATGCACACATCCTAATCTGCATCAGAAAAGCAGTCCTCCATGTTATTCACAAAACAGCTTTTTGCAATCCTTCTGAATGTCTAACAGAAGCTAATGACATTCCACATAGCAATGTGAGAGCATGCTGCCTGTCATTATTTGGAGTATTCCATTGTTTGCTGCCTCTCTAGCAGAGGTTAAGAGAAAATTAAAACGCACAGAACAGGAAGGCAAAAAAACTGGCAAAGTGTAATGGATGCCCACTTAAACGTATACTGGCACATGTTTAAAACTAACTGGACCAAACTGCAAAAAAAGAGACAGCATGGTGAGCTGATATTCTGAAATGCAGTGCTAGTAAATGGAAGGTCCTCTTAATTTCTATCAATTAACCCAGTACCTTAAAGTCAGTAATTACATACAGAAGCATGCCCTGCACCGGCCTTGAATTTGTTTCATAGCCAATGCTTATAATTAGTCTTGATTAATATCCCACATTGCACATCAACAGTATCAGCAGACCCAAATGATCTACACTGCTGCTGCCACAGAAAGACTTAGCGGTCTGGTTGGTGCCTTTATCAAAGCACTCTGCCCAAATGGGATTGAAGGCTGATTTGGCACCCACACTGCCTGATTTATTAAGAGAGAAACTGCACTGCCTTCCACACAATCATCTTAATCCCTTGCATCAACTAATTAAAGCACAGGGAAAGCTTTTACTTACGTGTGAGCAATTACAACAAGTTCCTGGTTGGTGTCCAAATGGATTCATGACATTAATTTGTGAACAATAAAACCTCGTATAATAGGGAATTTCAACAGGTGACTTTACATAGAGTATACACATTTTCATTAATTGTGAGCACATTAGGGAGCAATAGGTGTGAACCTTACCCAGACTTAATACTGTTCACAAGACTATTTCCAGAGGGAAACAATTAAAATCAAAGAAAAAGAAATTTGCAACAACAACATTCACAAAACAATGATACACACACGCACACAAAGAAAAACACTGCAAGAGTAGCTAACAGTCTGCAGCATATAATTTCAACTGCTGCAGCAGCACGTGCATTTTGTTAACATTACCTTTTTGGATTACACTTGTCTGTAAGTGAAACTGAGTGACTAACAGTAGAACTCGTAGCAGCTGTTATTGGGGATCATTCCCAGTTAAAGAAAAAGTGGTCTGTGCAAAAAGCTTCATCAAAAGCTGTGCAACCTGCTGCGTGGCTTCTGTTCTTCTGGTTTGCCTCAGCCAGAATGGGAAGTGCTCCAGCATCAGGGATGCGCATAATCCGACATGGGGCATAGTGCATGGGAACCCACTGGGTCGGTCATTCAAGCCAAGCCACTCAGTGATAAAGCAACACATTGTGGTTACAAGCTCAAAGCATACAGCCAGTGAACTTTTCACTGTGCAGATGGCTTGCTATCTGGATGAAGCATAATGCACCTAAAGCTAGTAAATTTTTTTCTTTAGTGTTACTGTTTGGGAGAATGATGCTAAGTTACGCCATTCACCTCATGAACTGCAATGAAAGAAACCTACACCTGTCAGTTAAAATGTAACAGCAAACAAACCTATGTCAGCATTTCACTTTCTGCATAAAATGGTACCACAACTAATAATACACATTCTCCTAAAGGCTACAAGAAAAATTCAGCAGGATATTCACCTGCTAGAATTTCCAGCACGTTTCAAATCCAAGGACAGTGAGTGGTTCTCACACTGACAAGGGAGCGCACATACACCCTTGTATGTGGAGGAATACACAGCAGAGGAACAAGTTCTCCTTACTCCAGAGGAATGAAAGACTTGACATATTTCTGCAACTACGCACCGTAACTTGGGAATATTACTGTCTGGAAAGTAATGGTTGTTCTCTAAAGATGATGTTTATTATTCACACACAGCAATTTCCCCACAGCCCAGTAAAATCTCTGTGAAAGCAATGCAATAGAGAACTTGCCTACAGAAATGCATTTTGATGAGACACAGGGTACTAAATATTATAAAGAATGCACAATTCCCTGGCTTCTGTCAAAGGCAAAACATTATCACTCCATCTTTCTGTTTGGTGTGGCAAGAGAGGGGGGAACATAGGGAAGGAACTGCAAATGCATCAGTGCTGACTAATCCGGTAAAAGGAGAGAAATTTAAATTGATTGTGTGAGCTCCTCCCCTCTCTACTGATCCGGTACCCTTCCCACATCTGTATTTAATCATCCAGGGCACCTCCTGCTGTCTTCCTCAACATGGACACGCGCCCTTGCCAGACAGATCCTTAACCTGATCGGCTGTATCCTGGCCAACTGTGCTACTGCAGGATCTTACGAAGGCATGAAAGCAAAGAAAACATCTCAGTTCAGGGACAGCCCCTACACCACGGTGCTTGCCTAGCCCCTTCCAAAGCCAATACAACACAAGCAGGCACCAGCAAGCAGCTGGCAGCCTCAGGTGCTGAAACGCACACATTTCCTCGCAGAGAACTGGGAAGCAAATGCTCAAGTTTTATAAACAAGTATTTATGAGGCACAGTCATAAAATAATTTTACATCCTGCTATCAACACTAGGGCACAAAGCTGGAAGTTACTGTAACAAAAAAGGAGGTCTGTATGGCAGCTGAACTAAGAGCCCTGTACTTCTTACTCCCCCCTTCCATCCCACTCCTATTCTTCATCTCCGGTTCACACTTAATTCAACCCTCCCTTTTCACATTGTTTTTTAACTGGGGTTTGACAGAAGTACAAAGATATTTTGTAGCAACAGTCTTCTGCACCACTGGAATGGGTCCGCTTTTATCAATGCCCCTGTAGTACCTCAGGGTTTTGACAGAAAATCCTGTGTAACACAGGCAGCGAGCTTGTCCGCAAGCAGATTCCCACCATCATCAATTGGAAACGCTTACTTAGGAAAATCTGCCGATATGTTCCACTCTGCCCGCTATGACGGCAGCAAGGCTGCTGGAAGCGAGCACTGGGCGACTCACACAGGGCTGCCTTCCAGCGGCTGTCCCAGGGAAAGGAACCTTCCCATGAGCCACCTGCGGGCCCTGGCAACCTCTGCCCCATGCCGGCTTCTGTCCCTCTCCTCCAAACATCGCAGAGAGCAGGGGGGTCTGAGCAGATCTGAGCAGAGACACGATGGCTAAAGCAGAACAGCAGGCGTAACAGCCTTTCATTTCTCTGGGCTCATTTTGCTGTGCTAGTTGAGACAGGATGCTAATCATATGGGAAGGAGGAAAGGGAAGACAGAAGTACTAACGAAAGCAAGGATGTTGTTCTCTCCCATATACATCTTAGCTTCTGGTAAAATGTTCTGGGTATGGAGTGTCTGGCAATAAAATATTATGGTTTCCTTCTATTTGCCATTATTCTCAGCATGCAACATTAAAGTCTGTTTTCTGCAATAACAAGCCTTCAAGGGTTTCACTGGAGCAGTGTTTTAGCCTATCAAAAGGTCTAAAACAGAGTTCGCAGTTTCTCTTTTATTTGAGAAGAGAGGAATGCCATGAAAAATTTCAGAAAAGACAAAAAAGAAATCAATACATATCAGCTTTGGTAGCAGCAGCTGTTGGCAAATGTTCCTTCTTTGAATAAAGCTGTCAATATAGCTAAGAGCTTAAGGGCCAATTTCCAGAGAGAGTTACCTTCCCAGACTAAAAAAATAATGATTATAAACATTCTTTCTTTGTTTCTGCCCCATCCCACACTTTTTGTTTTTCCCTGGTAATCAGTAGAGGCAAGCTGTCACTGTCACATGCCTGTCATGAGCACAAAGGAGGGGAGTGTGATACCATGGCAGACCTGCTCCCCACAGCCTGACTTCTCCTAAAGCAAACAAACAAACAAAATGCAACCGCGAACACCAGGCTAAATCCTCCAGGGAAGGGGGAAAAAACACCTTAATTTGACTGACTTTGCTTAAGGCTGTGGGAAGTCATCCACAGATAACTACCATACTGGATGCTGGCGTTCACCCAGAAATTTGATGCGCTAGAATTATATATGGTGGCATGTGTCAGGCCATCTCATGGCAGCTAACAGTTGTCTCCAGCTTCATTTCAAGCTAATTAGCTGCAAAAGTCACTTGAGAAAATTCTGCCTCTCATGGGGATTTCATGTAAACGCCTTTAAATCACATCATCACCTATTAGAGACCTGAGGAACTGGAAAGACTAAAAAATTCTGTACTAAAACAGGATGACCAACATTTATCAAAAATCAGTCAACGCTATCAAGTACTAATAGGACAGAAACAAAATAAAAAAAAATCAATACATTAGCTCTGGCCAACAACAAACCTCATGGGTTTAACTCGATATGCCATTAATATGAAAAGAATTTGACAGTTTACATAAGGGATGTGACCTACTGCCAACAACCTCTGGCTTCTACATTTTCCAGATGGTAAGAGATTAGGCTAAAGTCTTTATTCTCATAAGAAGATTTTTTTCCTCCATGGAAAAGCTATAAATGACAATTCTGTTCCAAACTTCAAGTCTCCTTCACAAGTGTCTACTCAATTCCAGGCCTATTAANGAAATAATAATAAAAAAAAAAGAATAAAGAAAAGAAAGACTAAGGCAAACCTAAGTTTAATGCTTGCTTTTATAAGACATATTGACAAAAGCAGTGGGGAGAGCTTGGACCATCATTAACTTAAAGCAAAAGTTTGGCATTCTTCAATTGTGGATGTGAACGCCTGCTTGAGTTTGATCTTGATGGGCTTAAGACTGGGAAAAAGTTAAGCCTACTTACATATTAAAAAATGCAGTAATGTTAAATTCAGTATGTACCGTTTTTCTCACTTTGATTTATACCCATCATTGACAAAAACTTTGAAGGACATTCCTGTTTAATATGGTAAAGAGCCACAGCATAGGACACTGTCTCTGCTTTGCAAACGTTAATATGAAAAATTGTCTCTTGACAAAGCATGACACTATTTCCCATTAATCCATGAAATACAGCAAAGAGGGAAGCTGGAGTCTTTCATTGCTTCTCATCCAGGGGAAGACATGGATGATTTATCAAAGTGGGCCATAAGGTGCAAATATACCGTGTGAAACATAACTCTTGCCAATGGAAATTCATAACCAATTAATCAAATTAAAGATGAAAAAAAAAAAAAATCAAAACATATTCTTCAGCACCCACAATATCCAAAAACTGATCTGCAAGAGTTGTTCATTTCCCTCTCCATCCATCATGAAGTATTACCTCATTTCTTGCTTTAATGGCATCACCATAGAAACCCTTCCCTTGCAAGAAATATTCCCCAGGGTCCACCACCCCAACCAGCACATGCCTTGAACACCTCATAAGCTGTGCTGTAAAAATTGACTTGTCTCTGAAGACTGGCAGTAAATTCAAGCATTCAACAAAAACCGAACCTCAGCCATTAAATGATCATCTTCAGAGGGAAGCTTAGCAAACGGTCTACACATAACAGATTTTTAAGTGATCAACATTTGGGCTCAGTCCAAGATGTGGAGAAACAGAGCAACTATTACCATGACATTGTTTTCTTAACTAGTCCCCTCTCTCCCTCCTGCTGCCTTTGGTAAGTCATTTTACACATGATCATTTTTCATTTTCAAACATATAAACTAGTAAAGATAAGTTTATAGTACTTTCCACATAACAATTGTGTCACTCAGACACACAAACTAGGACAATCCTGCAATCACATAACTTCAAAATGTTATCTAAGGAAGTGAGGTAAGAATATTAGATCATAGTATATTTTCCTTGACTGCCTAAAGAAAAAAAAAAAAATAAAGAAAAGGAAAAAAAAAATTAAGAAAAGAAGAATCAGTTTATAGAATTCTCTTTGGAAGGACTAAAATCTATGAAGTTTTGTATGTAAAATAATTTTGGGAATGGTCAAATACCAGAATTTGTAGTAGGGATGAGGGATATGAAAATACTTGCCATGAAGTGGTCTCTTGCAAAAGACGGGAGCTTTCTCCCAGAGTGTTTTAATATTTGCACCAATTCTGGAGCCTCCTTCCATGGTTACCAAATTAGAAAACCAGATGTGTTTGACACACTCCTTTTTCAGTCCCACTCTTTGCCAGTCCCAGGCTACACAGATCCCATCCAGCAGGCAGGAACAAACCCTGCAAAAGGGGACAAATCCTAAACTCCTCACCCAGCCTCTCTCCACCATCCCATGGATTTGGTTTGATTAACAAACAAAATTCAAAAGAAGGTTAATTTGTAACATTGGAGGATTCAGGAAAACCATATGCCTATAACTGCCTTCTAATGTTTAACCTACATCTGTAGCTTCTGTTTCTACCTTCAACAATGCATCAGCCTCCCATTTCTTCTAAGCGTCCTTTGACAAGATAAACCTATCCTGAACCTGACAAAGGCTTGGTTCCACCACTTAAGTATGTTTTAAGCTCTTCCTCTCTTCCTCTTTGTACTTCCTCCAGCTTCTGCTCATCCAGCTCAGTCTACTCTTTAGTTAGGAATGTTCTGCATTCCCTCCCTACTCTCTAATTTTCCTTTATAATTGTTTATTTCATGCTCTCCCAGCACACTCAGCAGAGAAGCATAAAAACAGAAGAAAAGGAGAGTATAAATTCTTCTGTGTCTGTAAGAAACTTTCTAGGGAGAAAAGATCTGGCATTTGACTGCTCCTGAGGGAGCACAAGGTACCAGAGATAGTGGGACAACAGAAAATGCTTTGCATATATTTTGCTTTGAGTTCCAAAAAGCCAGTCTCTTAATATTAAATAAGAAAGTTGTTTCTCAACAGGAAGAGCTATAGACTTATTTGTCTAAAAAAAAAAACCCTAAAGAAATTAAAAGTTCTGCAAAAAACAATGGCAGTATGGTACAGTCCAGCAAAGGAATCCTTATAACTCAGTTTGTCTGGTTAAATAACACATACTTTGAAACAAAATTCAAATAATATTCCTGTGCAGTCTAGACAGCAGTGTACATAATAACCAGTAACTAAAAATAAGTAATATTAACAGCAGAAAACCTCATTGCTTCTTCACTAGCCTGTAGCTCCTTAAAAAAAAAAAAAAAAAAACAGGTTTCCACATATCTAAAACAGTTGTCTTTGTTGGGAGCAGGGGGAGGGAGCTGTCATTTTTAAAGCTCTGGTAATAAATTACAACAGGGACAGGATGAAAGACATCCTTCTAATCTAGTACCCAGTGGCTGGGATAGCTATGCATTGCACCTTACAGATGTACAATTCTAGTCCCTTAATCAAAATGAGACTGAACAGATTCAAGAGCAACAGAAATTAAAGTGCACTTGGACACTGTTCTTGGTTTGTCTACTTCCCCTCTGTGCCAGTAGAAGACATTTTTCCCAGATGGTATGCTAAATTGTGTTCACAGATCAAAAAGACCACAGGCCAATCAAACAGGTTTTCACCTTTCCTTGCCAGCACTTCTTTTCAGGTCACAAAACCTAAGCCAAAATCCTCACTTTCAAAACACCAAACAGCATTCTAGTTTCTCGTGTCCTTCAGAGTTCAGCTGAAGCCATCACTCACACTTAGTTATTGTCCTCTTGAACAAATGAATCACAAAGACATTAACACTACACCTTTGGGATTCTGGCAAAGGGTTTGTTTGTTTATTTTTACATAGATGCTGCTAATACTGCAGTGTTTCCAGTACAGGGGAAGGAAAGCACATCTGCTTTTATCTCGAGGATGGTGACCCCTATCTGTTAAATCCCAAAAAGATAATGTTGACAGAAGCAGAGTTGCAATTTGTCTAGTAGCACTTGGAAATTCAAGCAGCTCTTTGCAACAGTGATGTTTCTACAATGCACCTAACATTCCAGATGGACTGCATCCAAAATCCACTTGTCCAACACAGAACAAGAAAGAATATAATTACACAATACAGAGAGAGATCGGCTTGGCCTCTCACTATTTAGAAGAAATCTGGGCACAGTGTTTTGCCAAGTTTTGGAGCAGCAAAGATGATTTTATTTTAAATTGCTGAGCTCCATTAAGAACTGCTTTTGTAGAGACCTAAAAAGAAAGATCAGTCGGGTGAACTTTAAATGTAAAATGTATCCCTCAGTAGCTTTAGCCATAGAGCTCATATCTCCTTTCTGAACAAAGCCACACGCTCTGCCAAAAGTTAAATTATATCATAGACAGAAATCACAGATCTTGTTTATGATCCAAAAGCTGAGAAAAATCTCAGCATCCTGGAGCTTAAAACCTAAGGACCATTTTTCAAACTCATGGGCTGTTCTTGCCAATTGGGATTTGGCTGGAATTGAGGGTGGGGACAGACTTTAGGTATGACTTTGATTAGAAAACTGCAGTTCTCTTTATACATACAAACCCTCTTCTTTTTAAAGGAAAAGGCGGACTACAGTACTCAGCCCTGCTTAGCAGAGATCTGTGTCAAACATTTTCTAAAACTTCGGTCATGCAAATGATGATCTTCAAATTGAGAAGAGGTAAGTAAACTGCTTTTGCACAGCACTGTGCACTGCTGTGCACAGACCTGCACACACAGAAAGGAGCAGAGTACTTAGCACACCAGCCTCACAGCTAATCCAAGGGGAAGCTAAGGTTCTCACTTCAATGGGCGAGCTGTCTGGCAGAAAGTAACAGGCAGCCCTCCTACCTTCAACGATAACCAAAGCAAAATGTTTTGTTCAAGGTCAGCTCATTTTCAAGCTTTCTCTGTGCTCAAATGGCTCAGCTGCTCCCATGCATATCTTTGAAAGATCCCTGCAGTGAGCTGCAAAAGTCCTTCAAATCCTCACCAGACTAACACTGGAAACTCAGGATGAGGGGAAATTGAAAAGGAGCAACAGCAAGCCCCAGGAGGCTACTGGAGCACCAGCTGCACTCTACCTATCTGTTTTAAAAGATGCACTCTGTGATCTCTTACATCTCATGTAAGGCTGAATTAAGTGGTAATTCTGTTGCTGCTTTGTTCAATAGGTTTATGTGATGGTTCTTCTCACTCTTCCCCGCTTATAGCAACCATTACTTGAGAAGAAAATAATGCCTTACCAATTAAGCAACACAGAACACTCACTCGTTCAAAGGAAATCACTGACATAAAAACTGATCCTACGTGTTCTAGACAAGAAGTGCAGTAATATCTCAGTCCCATCAAAAAGACAAACGTATTAGTCAGCTGCGTAATCACATTCTCGACGCTGCAAGAAAGCAGATTTAGCAGCACAGGCATCCCTGCAGCAGCTTCTGACAGTCACACAGCAGCCAGAGTACTGCTTACTCCTGCAGGCACACAGATTTAATGAAAAAAATTAAGATTATCCACAGAAAGATATCATATTTCAAGTGTATTCATCTCTGGGTCAAGTTTGTACTAAAATCCTTTTCCTTGGCTGTCTTAGTTTCACAATGGCATTCATAAAAAAAATGTTTTAAATCTTTAATCTGCTTCTTTTGCTTTTTCTCTAATTTTTCAATGGTGTTAAGGTCTTTGGCTTCAGAAGTTTTATTGTCAACAAAATATCAGAATTTTTCTACTAATAGGCTTTGGTCCCATGGTATTTTCATATTAGTGCATCATTTTAGACCAAGATCAAAAGAAATTTCAGTGAGGTAAACAACAGTTCATATCCCTATATTCCCCCAAAGGAATTGGGCTACATGAAATAATTTACAGAAGACTCTGCACACTCTACACATTAAAGTACACAGGAAGACTAGTCAATATTTTTACCAGAGCCCAAACAGCTTTTCCTTTATTTTTTTTTAACTCTTTGCAACCTAGTGGCAACTAGAAACAAAAAGGATTTGAGCAATTCTAAGCCTACAGAAATATTTGTAGGAGTAATACACATTCTTCCCACACGGAGAAGAAACGTGTCTGTTCAAAACTACAAGAAGGTAAAATGCTTCCAAATGTCAGTTTTAACCAGTATTTTAACTGAATCTACATTTCAAATTATTTTTCTTTCCTTATTCTAAGGCACAGAATGCAAAAAAAAAAAAAAAGGGAAATATTATAACAATTTATATTTGCAAAATTTATGTAAACTTTGTTAGAAGCCTTCAAAATAGGTTACTACCAGAATCAACGATGTGATTCTGTGCAAGACCAAGTTTTCGCATGATCCAACACTGCTGCTCCTATCATCCAGACTAATCTGTGCACACCCAAAGTTAACAGAGAAGAAGAAAAACAAACTGATTTTCTGTGAAAGCATCGACAACGTTTCTTCCATAGTTAAAAACAGACGCTTAATGACTCCTTCCTTGAAAGTTTATAAAACTTACAAAGCAATAGCAGTAATGCCAGGTGCATAAGTACAGACCAAAATTAGCAACAGAAGAAAGCAAGCTGTTGTTACCAATAACACTGGAATAGCTAGAAGAGAACTAGGCGCTTTTGAGCTCCTTTCAGAGACTTCAGTGATATTAGACAACTTGAAAATAACAAATAACCCTTCTAGCACAGTGTTTTTCTACCTCTACCAACAGTCATGTTCAGGACTTAAATTAGACAGCTTGCTCCCCAGCTCAGTTCAAAGAGACTGTTTACTACTAAATTGGAAATTTTATTGCTTATGGTGCATGCACTTGATTCTAAAATGACAACAAGCTTAACTGCTCGAGAGATTCTGCTCTGAAAAAAAATAATTCCTGTAAAATCACTGCTTCTTTGCTTCCATATTACAATACAGAATCACTTTACAGTCACAGTTTGCTGTATTAAAAAAAAAGTATGAGAGATGCATAAAAAAAAAAAAAACTCAAGAACACCCATCTAGACATTTTAAACAAAAGACAAGGGGAATTTTGGCTTTTTGGACAAGCCACTTAAATGACTATAATCAGGATTCCTTTTATGGTTCCAAAGAATAAGGGTCCCCAGGCTATACCTACCCCACCATAAGAAAGCAATTGGATGCTTCCTGACATGCAGAGTAATTACTTCATATTTTATACACCCCTAAATATTTCAGTGGAGGAAAGGCAATGCAGAAAAGAATTTATCATGCTCTTTTCACAGCTTTCCATTATTTGGGTAAACATATCACATCTTTAGAAAATAAAATGGAAACAACAGCTGAACCACAACTTTTCAGCTTGCCAAGATCTGCAATGTGTGACAGAAGATTAAAATAAAATAGGGTTAGTAAAGCTGGAAGCTTTTCCAAAATATTTCATCAGAAAGGCTTCTTTTCTTGGTTGGAATACATTCTTATAGGAAGAGAAAAAAAAATCAAAACTTTGGGGTACAATTTACATTCACAATGAGGGGCAAAATGAAAGTTGAGAGGACTGAAGGCAATTGTTAAGAAGAATTGATCTTTCAAAGAAATCCATACAGATTGAAATATGTGGACGATGTTGGCTGAACCTGCTTAGAAAACATTACCAATCAACATGCAGCTCCTAAGCAAAAAAAGAAGCCCTTTTCCAGAAACGTTTCATCCCAAGAGAAACTCTCTTCAGAGTACAGCCCTGGAGAAACTATGCACTAACAATCAGTAGGAAATGGAATCGGGAAACACACCACTCTGGATGGAAAGGATGACATTAGCCAGGTAATAAATCAACTTAGGATCCCACTTAATACAAAACACATTTATGCTATCCTAAATTACATAGTTTAGGAGCAAGCTGATCCAGCAATATATTTTATGCTTTTCAATGAGCTGTTGCAGGTTGGGACAACCACATCATTACTTAAAAACTCCTGACAAAAAGCTTTGCCTCTTGGTAATCTTTTGTTCCTGAAGGCAAAACCTCAGCTATCATTCCCAACATGGAAATCGCACTAAAATTTCTGTGGGTTTCTTTTTCTTCATCATTTCAGATGCACAAGCCCTCAGCTTTTTATAGCTTCATGCTCAGAAAATTTTAGCAGGCCATTAAAAAAAAAATCACATCTGAGAGAGAAGTATTAAGAATGAGTAAGCTGTTTGTAAACCCCATAAAATAAGGCTCCCAAGGTAAATTCTAGTTCTTACTTTTCTTATGGATCAAAACAATTAGAAGGAGGAAAAAACTCAGAAAA
>VXAV01002560.1:82329-92881 GCA_013399715.1 Alectura lathami | reverse complement strand
AAAAAAAAAAAAAAAAAAAAAAATTGTAGTTGCTGTAAGAGCATCTTAAATTCAAAGAGAAACACAAAGCCATACATACAGATGCAGTGAATCCCTGTCCATGCAGAATACCTCAGTGCAGTACAATGGCCAAAGCTGAAGCAGCTCCCCACCAACTCATGGAATAACAACCACAGACTAGAGGTGGAAGACAGGCAGTACAATCCAGATCCTGAGAAGAGTAGCTGCAACTGAGTTGAGGGGTGGAGGCTGAGATACTTCCTATTTTCTCCACTCAAGATATTTCTCAAAATCACTGCCATTCCAAGACACCCTTTAAGACAGTGAGAGCTAATGGAGAAAGGGATGACTGCAATAACCTGACAAGAGGTCAGCAAGAGGTACTTTTGACTAATCTGTAAATGGGATCCAAACACACTCCGCCTCCTGAGGACAGAAGGAGGAGCAGATATTAGCCACCCACAAAAGGCCTTAGGGGGGGAAATGTATTTGGCAATGACTGCATATTTAATTAAATTAAATAAATAACCAGACACAAAGTATAGAAGGTTACCAGTACCTAAACATATACCTGACTTTCACAAAATGCAAGCAGCATTTCACCTTTCTCCTACAGTGCATTTCTTCTCCTAAATCCTAAACTCTAAGGGCAGCACTGAGAAGGATGAGATTCTTAAGCACCTAAAAATACATTCAAATGCCTCCTAGATAAAGGAAATTTATAGCCCAGTATCAAACATGTGTGTCCTGGGGCTCTCTTTGCAAGTGTGAGTACAATTTATGCTACACAAACAAATCTAATGAGGAGAGAGGCCCACAGCTCCTTTACCATTAGCAAGAGACTCAAAAAAACTATCACCAAAAGTGGAAATTAAATGCAGTCTCATTTTTAGTTCCCATAACATACCACTACTTTCTGAAATAGATGTCAGTATGCAAATAACACAGTTGCTCACCCCTTCCCAGCTACATCAAGAGTTAATGAAATGGCAACTCATCTAAGATTATTTCTCCAGGATCTTAATACTCGAACAGACTGTCATTTCTAGTACACAAACTGACTCAGTCTTCACATTACGTGCAGACAGCTCATATACCGGTTTTCAGTCCACAGACAGCAATGATGAGTATATTGCTTCCTGCCTCTGTCAAGAACATGGCAGACACCATGGTAGGGAACCAGCAGGGATGTATGGCAGAAATCAAGTGTGCACTGTTTTCAACTGCAAAAAGAGTATTAATAGTGATTAACAAACATTCAGCCCTCTTCGCTACAGAGATCCCTAGACATGCTGAAATAACAAACAATAGCAAACAAAAAACTTCTCAAGTGGAGCCAAACAAGAGCAGGAGCAGAGGCAGAGCACTGTAATTCACCACTGCAGGCAGGCAAAAAATTACCACCTTTGTAACAAAGGACTGAGGGCACTGACAGATGTCTCTGGCAAACCATGCTGGGACAGCTGAACACCAGCTGCCTGTACCTCCACCACTGAGCGACCTCTCAGCCATCTTCCTCCACAGCCTTCCAGGCACTTGCTCATCTCAGCAACTCAGACTAATGCACTGACCTATGAATGGGCAGTATGAGATACAGGTACACATTTCATTTTACCACTTAGGCATAAATCTGGTAACCTCTGGCAGAAGCTTAAGGGAGTACATCACATCGGACAAGTAGTAATTTTGAGGAAAAGGTAAAGCATGTTGCTGGGGGAAGTAAGCTGTTAAAATCAATGAGAGAATTGTTAGACCTCAACTCTCAGACTCCCAAATCTCTGTTTTCAAGAACTGTCTGATCATCGTTTGCGGTGCATGTTTATTCAGCTCATCTGAGGAGCACAGCATACTGCACAGCGCTGCAGGCGGTGAGGGGAGAGAAGCCAAAGCAGAAGCAAAGACAACCACCTACTAGATGAGGTGAGGAGTCACCCACAAGGCAAGACGAGGAATCTGTTCCTAAAAGCTGATTTCAGACAGCAACCACATTATTTAAGCTATCAGTTGAACAATCAGGAGCTCCCTAAAGAAAGAGGTTATGTTAAGCAAGCAATTCAGAGATGTTTTTACTCCCTTTCTTGTAAACACACAGTCATGTTAAAAAATAACCAACCTAAGCCTAGAGTAGAACGAATGAATGTCTGTGAAGCAGATGAAAGCAAGCCTCACTTTCAGGTACTTGCTAAGGACTAAGTGAGAACATGGTTGGAAAGCAGAGAACATCAAGAAAAGGTGTATATGCACAAGGCAAAGAGAGAAGGAAAATTTAACCTTGTGCCAAACACCACAGTGTGATTACCTTGTAGATGCAGGTCTTGGACCTGAAATGACACACACAATAAGACCAGATCCTCACTATTCTTCCCCCTTATAGGAAAATAAATCATCATCCAACCCTCACACAGCGTTCTTCTTGGTCCTTCCGGCTTCCCATTCAGATTTCTGGAGAAAACAAGGACTGTCTTTTCATGTCTTTTCATGCCAAATCCACTCTCAACTAAAAAGCAATATGTATTCTAAGGCACTCAATTTATAACATACTGCTGCTACAAGCAAACATGATAATGGAGCATTACAGATTTATGGGAAGGTAGAATATTAAGATTTTAACCCAAGAGCTACAGGTACTCAGGCACTTCTTGTTTGGAAACTCTAGTTTGCATAAGTTCATTGGAATGTAGGTATATTTCGCTTGGCAGAATGGCATGTTTCTGCTATGAGACAATAGAAGGGAATTTGCAGCACTTGCCCCACATGATCAGCCTCCCTATCACCAACTGCAAAATGTACACTGAATGAGACATAATAGGGGAACTTGGCTTTAAAATTGTTGTTAAAGTTCTCTTACACAGTTGGGTGATTTTATGAATATGGTAATAACTATAACCTTTAGAATTCAAGACAGGAACAGCAGATGGAACCTAATTAAGAGAGAAAAATTATTAATTCATCTTCATAAGGATTGGGAAAGGCAATGACTCTTTGCAAAGAGAGGTCCTCTGTGTCATTTAACAAATGCAGAAACAACTAACTAGACCGGGGACTTGTTAAGAAACAGATACACCTCACACAGGAGGCCAGGTTCAATTACTTGTGGCTTAGGACACTAAGCACACAAGAAATATGAGTAACAGGGACTGGTGGTAATTCTTTCATGCATTACTCCTGCCATTTGACTGCACCCACAGTTTTAGCATAGACAGAATAACCATGTAATTATACTTTTCAACCTCTTTCAGTTGCCTTCACTACAACTTCATGAAAATCTCTGGAGAACTTGCATTACTTCTGTCCTTCTGACAAATACTGCCAGGCAGCTGACACAGAGCTTCATCTTTTGACTGACTTCCCCTCATACACCTTAGGGTACAAGACAGAGGTGGATGAGAAAGAGGCTTTTAAAGACCTGAGGAATAGAGGCGTACTTGTCCTTTTTGTTAGAGAGAAGGTTTGGGGATGACGGAGGTGAGGTAGGCATAAATCCTACCTCAGAAAAATGTAATAAGCATATTCAAAGCAAAGATCTCAGATAACAATGTTTCCTTCTTAAGCTTCTGCCATGTCAAGAATGGGCCCTGCCTATCTTTTATTTGTCAAAATGTTAAGACAGTTCAAGGGAAAGAAAATAAATCACATAGCAAAAGATCCCACTCCCACCAAGGTCCTTCACATTTGTCTTCTCAAAAATCAACTGGATGTCTCCATCCGTGATCTTCTTCTCTTTTCCCATGCTCCAGCACGGAAATCAGCAAATACGCAGAGATATAGCTGATTTATTCTACCTATTACAGCAGTGCAGGTTTATCTTTAAGGCAGCCCAAGAGAAGGTAATGATGCAGCTGAAGTAACAGCATGTAAAAACAGGTGAGGAATAACAGCTACACAATGCCATTCCTCCATTCCAGTGACTCTCTTCTAATTGCTGTTTCACCAAGTGAGAGAGACTGACTGAAAACAGTGAAGTCAAATACATACACACACACAGAAACCACACAGTTTCTGCTTCTTTTTAGGCAGTTTTTATCCAGGCCCATCAACCAACATCAGCTGGAGATGAAAGCTATGTTTTGCAGGAGACAAGCATGTGTTACTATATCCAGTTGGGCAAGTAGTGGTGGCAGTGATAAACTCCCATAACATGTGCATCATTGATACTTATTTCAACAACACCTACCCCTGTCACAGTGGCATAAATACACACCACCCCTTCATATTAGCATAAATATACACATTTGTGTAATTCACATGCATGTAGTGCATGCACTGCTTTCTCTCTGGAGAAGTCTTCATTCATGTGTGCCTCCTTATTCCCCCTTCAGCTCACAGCTCTCCTGCTGGAGACACCTCTCCTCCTTCCTAGCCATCTCTCCACTTCTGCCCTGCTCCTCTGACTCTCATCTCCTTTAGCACTTTAGCAAAACATATAGTCAGGGAAAACTCACAACTCAACCTCTTAAGTTGGACATAAGCCTCCAGCTCAAATACATACTCAGCTATCTTATCACCAAAAGGCTTTTTATCACCTGTTTTCTGTTTTTTTTTGTTTGTTTGTTTGTTTGTTTGTTTGTTTGTTTGTTTAAACAGAACTGAGGTCTTGGTGTATGTGCTCATACTCCTACTGAAACAATATACCATACCCTCTCTTCAAAGCACAAAGCCAAATCAGAGCATATACAGACACTCAGTTTTGACAACAAAATGGCAAAAAGGTGAAACAACCCAGCATTTACATTAAACAAAAGTGATAAAACAGAAACAAAACCTTCAGGAGAGCAACTCTGGCCTTCAAGCTCCCTTGTTGCTTGTCCACAAGATGCACATCAGGAATAATAATATCATTTCAACTAATGTTAAACGAGAGATTTTCTATGGAATAGGAAGAAACATATCTTCTATTTTTATAATTGCTAAGGGGATAAAAAACTGGAGATTCTTGTATTTCTGACACAGTGCTGACAGAATTCACGCTTGACCAGAATCTTAAGAATCAGAATATTAGTGTTCCTCCACATGAAAATGCACAAGGGCATTACATAATTTCTGAAAGAAGAAAAAAAGCAGTGGCCCTAAACACTGCTGTACTTGACCAAGGCAAAGACAAAATGGTTGCAAAATATCAGGAGCGCAGGGAAAAATCTGGGGTATTTTTGCCTAGAGAAAACTGTACACACATAGCTGTCATAGGCATGTAGTAGAAGAAATACCCAAAGCAAATGCTATGAAAGGAATTACTGGTCTCCCTAAAAAGAAAACANAATATATGGACACCCAAAAAAAAAAAAAAAAAAAAAAAAAAAAAAAAAAAATCAAATTCCTTCTTTAAAAAAGTAAAGTAAATTAAAAACTCGGTACTGTTAACAGCAAGCAACCTACAGAAAGCAAACCCACTGCCCTCAGACTGCCTCTCTCCAAAGGGCTATAGCTCAACACTTCAGCTGCCTCAGCTCCAGCAGACACCCATCAACACAGCACAAGCCTATGTGCTTTTCTGACATTTCAAAAGGCAGCCCTACCGTTTAATGAAAAATCACACGACGCACCTTGTGCCACCTACAGGCTCTGACGTTTTCTGTATCTGAAACTGTGCACATTTCATCTTACCTCCATTTGTGTATCTGCTCACTGCCTGGCTGGGGCCCAGCTCCAGCTCTCCCAGCAGGAGCCTTCCCAGAGGTCTCCTGGGCCTGGCCTCCTCAAGCCAGCCTTATACCTCCCTCCTCACTTCCACGGGAGTCCACTTTTCCCAAGTTACCAGCTTCAGGTAACTCCCAATACTCTGCTCTCCTGTAGCACTACTGCAAGGACCAGAACTTGTCTTAACCCTTCAGGAGCATGAGTCTCCCTCAGATCCCACTTCCCATGATGTTGTCCACTGGACTCTTTGCTTGAGAAAGGATTAGTTGTTCAAAGCCAACCGTGTTAGTTTTTATCATTAGAGAATGACTTGGATATTAGTTATTTCAACATCTTGGAAAAAGATAAAAGCAAAATTAAGAAACACAACTCACCTTCTTCTAAAGGATTGTTCTTTCTGAGAAACAGGAGATCCTGCAGAACACAGCACTGCGCCCTGAGAGAAGTATTGCGCAACTCATCACAAGGTATAGCATTATAGCAAGAACCACCTTTCTAAAAATTCTCCTCATAAAAACTGTAAACAACACAGAAAAAATATGAACTAGTCCTCTTTCCCCTACTCCTCTGCCCCACTCTGACTTCCCGCCTCCAAAACAACCCAAGCTAGGAAATAACAGGAAAACAGGCTGTGTAAGACATAAGCCCAAATTTCAGTGGAAGCAGAGCTCCAATAATAGTGATGGGTTTTCTCAGAGAGATCTAGACTGTTGGCAAGATATGTGCTACTCCAATATTGCAACACAGAGACAATGATGACCTGCAGGCTACTAGATGCAATGCAGTTTATTTTGGAGATCTCAATATAAAGTGCGTTATTTTTGCATCACGTTTTTCTTTTTATGGATTTTTTGTTTTGGAGGAAACTCCAAGAGAATCCTTTAGCTTCTTCTTAAACATAGACTAGAGAAGTTTTCAAGTGACATGATAAATGACTTTGTTTGAGTTTTAAAGGTTTAATAAGAAATTTGCACTTAGATGAGATTAACCTAAATGGACAGGCTGGAGAAAGCTGCTCAGGCTGCTCTGTACATGCCTAGGAGAAAAGCTGGTTATCTCCTCTGCTCCTAGACACTTCTTTACTCAAAAAGGCAAGATACATTCAGATTTTGCATGAAACCTCATTTTAAAAATCAGTAGACAAATGCAGCATCACCGTATTTGGCAGCTGCAATGTTTGCATAGCCTGTCAGGTCCCTGTGAAAAGGGGACAGAAACCCCATGAAGTACCAGTAAGGTGCTGTGTTTTATTCACTGTTACACACGGAAATATTTTAATCAAGCAACCTATGTATTTTTAATCTAGAAGTTTTTTGTTTGTTTGCTTTTTAATATGAAGATGTTTACATGTGTACTAACAAAAGCAAACCAGAAGTCCCAAAATTTATCTCCTGGACAAACTATGATCACGTTGTCTTATGCAGTCTTGACCTGGAAATACTTTTCAGACAGGCATCAAGTTTCAACTTCGTTTTCCCTTCTTGCCTTCAAAATAATATGCCCTCTTCTTCCTGTCCAAGACACCTGAAAGCTGATGGTCCATTGACAGCTGGCTGAATTGGTTTATTCTTTGTTAACTGTTTGCTTTGGATCAAATGAAAGCAAAAAGGAAACAGAAAACAGCCCCACTAGGAGAAGACTCATGTGGGACAAATTAGGAGCCACTGTCAGATTTAAAAGCCAGGGGGAAAAACAGGACTAACTGGAGGCAGCTGTCAGGATGTGGTTTTTCTGTTTATATTCTTCTCCTTCCCCTCCCTTAAGCCCCTTATGGATATTATGAGAGAGATGAGAGAAAGTAAGCATGGGTATGTGCGTGTCCACAAGAGAAAGCAAGTGTGTAACACTGAGACTTCTTCCCCGTACAGAAGGCATGAGAATATAATGTATTCCGTAAGACAGAGACAGCCTGGTTATAAAAACAGAAACAATTGGAAGATCCACTTATTTGAGAAAAAAAGAAAAACTTTTTTTTTCCTTATCTAAATATCATAACACAGTGTAAAATTGAAATTTTAAAACATCAGTTGTAGATATTAGGTGAGCTGCAGTCTGGAATTGGAGACCTGATGTTCCACTTTGCTGTTGCTGGATCAAACACTCCCTGTACTCTCTCACTCGTCTCCTCCTCTAGACACCAAAACACCAACTGTTAATAAGACAAATTGCCCTGTACAATAGAAGTGTTGCTTACTAAAAAAAAAAAAAAAAAAAAAAAATCAGTAGTTTGAGTTTTAACTTAAACATGTAGTAAGTACTGCATACATAGTGCCAAAACTACCAAAGACAAAGATAATTTCTCCCCCGAAGGAATTCATATCTTTTCATGACTACCTACACACTCTGTACTGTAATGCTCTCAAGCAGAATATCAATAGCTATTGTTAACTAATACCTAAATCAATACTTCTGGGGATATCAGACCCTCAGCCCCTTGTCACAGCCTTCACCTTGGTGCAGTATCAGCTCAGGTCATTTTAAGGTGGAAGAAACAGTGAAATCACAGATAACAGAAGAGAAGATGAGGCAGGAAGGCAGGCAGGCAGGCAGGCAGGCAGGCAGGCAGGCAGGAAGGAAGGAAGGAAGGAAGGAAGGAGGCAAAGGAGCATAAAAGGTTTAAGTACAATCACAGTAAAACAAAATACAACTGCCTGTCCAAAGCTGACAGACGCAACCAAGAATGATTTTCCTTTAATTGCTCATATTGTTTGACTTTTGTGAATGAATCTGAGCCTTTCACAGTCCACATTTTCTATGTACATACTTGGTTTAGTTCTAGTTCATAAATGTGCTACTGAATTGTGTCAACAGGTGATGCTAATAAAGACAATGCTATAACAAAATGCTTACCTGCGTTCTAGCAGTCACCTAACAGAAGGATTCCAGTTTGCTGTAAACGTGTCCACAAGTCATAAAAACAAAACAGATGAGGTTTTGTACTTCTGTGACACTGGCAAAATCTCCTGAACCTTATACACCAATAGCAAGATACCTGGGACTCTACAGTCAGAAGCTTTTCCTGTGTTTATTACTGTCTAATTAAGCTTCTGCTCATTAAGAATGAGAATGACTTCTTGAGAAGGAAGTGATGGTTTCTTTCACTTCAGTCTCAAAACCGACTTCTTAAAAAAAAAAAAAAAAAAAACAGGTGACAAAAGGCATCTAGTTTACAAAGGCTGAAAAAGAAAGGTGAAAAAGATATTTTTTCTGAATGCTGTGCTTTGATATCCTTTGCAATAAAACAGAAACCATACCCAAAGCTAATGACTGTATTTTATTCACCTAGCTTCCAATTTCTTGAGAAAGTTAACTAGCCCACAATCCCACCATAACACCCTTAATGACTTTACGCAAGAAATGTATTTCTCCTTGATAAGAACACACATAACAGAAGAGAGTATTTTCCACATCAAATTATGGGTTCCTTCTTGTAGTAAGTAACATTCCTACCGTTATTTTTATGAAGATCTAGAAGATCTAAATGTGTTTTTTGAACTCCAGTCTAAGGTGGTGCCTAATAACCTCTGAGAAAAGGGAGCAGCATTTTCCACACACTCATACAGGAAAACCCCTTGCCTCCTCAATCTTTTTAGTGCATGTATTTACATGAAGCTGTTCACCATCATAGGGTGCAATGCTCAACAAAGCATTCTGCCTTACATTTAATTAAGATCTGATTTACAGAGAAAAAAAAAAAAAAAAAAAAAGGAAAAGAACTACCATACTGAGCCCACCTTAAAGAAAAAGGATCAACAATGAAACATAGTTGATTTAGCATTGCTGCCACTGATTTTTATTTGCCCAAATGCTTATAGGCAGCTGAGACTTTTGTGGCTGAAACCTGAAAAGTGCTAGTCTTGCAACGAAGCAAATTTAATTTTTTTCTTTGTAGCTATGCCCATTTGTTTTCACATCAGAAGTATCAATTATACCTTGTCTGCATGAGATTAATCAAAAAGAAAGAAAATAGCTGTTGTCACTGGCAGTAGTTGCAAGGGAGTGAGAGAAAAAAGATATTTCATGTGCACATGAACGGATTTCAAATGGTAGCAACCTAGAGTAGGCTTGATCTACCAAACATCCCCTGAATTGCTTCCCCTGCTGAAAATGACCAAAGCAGAGTGTCTGGGGGGCTGGCTGCTCCAACATCCTCGCCCTTATCCTCAGACTCTCGGCTGCTTCGAAGAGAAGGCAGAAATAGAAGCATGGGAAACAAAAGATGGACAAAAACGTTTCAACAGATACTTCCCAAAAATGGAGCAGGAAAGAGCAGTGGATTAGCCAGAGCAGATGTTAGCAGTGCTTTTCTTCACTGAATAAAGTATCCAGCATGTTTGCTGCTGCTGCTGGCAAACATTGCTCATTGTCTGACGAGTCACATCTTCGGTGTTTTTCGCAGGCACAGAGCAGTGAATCAGACACTTAAAATTAAACGGTGAACACTCCGTTTTTTATTACCTAAGTGTCATTCAGCAAATCTGTCCGGCTGCTTACCAAAAGCTAATTTGGCAAGAGCCCAAGGCTCAAGATCTTAAAACAGTGTGCTCCATGTAGATGGTGTCCAAGCACATTCTCTCCCTTCTAAGCATGCTTCTTTGGCAGCAGAGAGGCCCTGGCAGTGCTGGGCCACCCCCTGCGGGGCTGCACCAGCCCTCCTCCCACAGGCAGGCCCCGCCATATCACATGTTTCAGTGCCAGCCCTGAAAACGTGGCTCACGCTTACTGAGACAGGTCTCCCAAATCTACATGGTTAATTCAGAAGCAAGTTGTTTAATTTAAAATGGATTTCTTTCAACGGTGATTTTATCAGTCAGTCAGTGGCACAGTATGGGAGATGGGTAGCATATCAATTCCTGCCTCAGACAAAAACCATAAGGATGCGTCTAGCGGCTGCTTATTGAGGGTGGGCAAGGAAAAA
>VXAV01002560.1:60336-78222 GCA_013399715.1 Alectura lathami | reverse complement strand
AAAAAAAAAAAAAAGAAAAAAAAAAAAAAAAAAAAAACACAAAACCCAGAAATAATGTAGGAGAAAGAAGATGGGGGCAAAGAAGCAATGATGAGGGGAATAAAAAGATAAAATTTGCAGATGAACAAGAGAAAAGCTGCAAATGACACGGAAAAGTACACTGCTATGGAGACCTGACAGACGAGGCACCTCCGGTGGAAGCGCAGCTCTACGTTATTGCAGTGGAGTAAACTGCTGCAGGAACAGAGCTCTAGAGAAACTCTATTTACTGCTCTGAAAAGCCAACCCTGTGCTGCCAGTTCCCTCACAGAGGAATAGCTGCTGAAGAAATGAACCTTCCAGCACACACCATCAGGCACGAGACAATGAGGAACCAAACAATCACCCGGATGAAACCACTAAAAAGACGCATTTTCCTTGTTCACAAGCTGCAAAACAAGCTTCATTTTCTCCAACAAGTCATAAAGGAACATAAAATGGGTGAAGAAAATTTCCATGATGCCTAAGACTATATAGCGCTAACAATTTTCCCCTGCAATAAAAAAAATTAAATAGTAATAATGGCAAACCTTGGGAAATGCAGAGATTTTATTAGTTTTATTAACTCAACAATATAAACTTGAATTATCTCAGTTTGTTTATTTGCTAGTTACTCATTTCAAAGTGCCTCTCAGTGCTAATGAAAATAAAATCTCAAGTGCTTTATAAAAGCAATGGGGTTGGCTGAAATGACTAGAGATTTTTATTTTATTTATGTTAAGATGTTTTCTCCTCATTTAGTAACTAAATTGTTAATTTAGGAAGCAGTAGTTACATTTTTATACCTCCTGTATTAGTAATGCCATCAGAATAATCAAAGCCAAGCAAACAAACAAAACAAGTAGTAAAGTAAATATTATTTGGTCTATTACTTTTTGTTTATTATCATTGGATATTTACTAATACCAGGATTCTGGAAAGGGGTATATTTAACCTTTTTCCCCCACCTCTAAATTCTTTAACTGTATGGCACAGTATGACTACTTATGCTTAATCTCTTTTTTCCCTCCTCCATCTACTTGTTTTCCTGCCAGTCTGTGCTCCCAGCCTGAACTAAATTAAAAAACTATTTTCAACCGATTCAGAGCTATTTAAACTTATTACTCCTTCA
Source organism: Alectura lathami (assembly GCA_013399715.1). Lineage (NCBI taxonomy): Eukaryota > Metazoa > Chordata > Aves > Galliformes > Megapodiidae > Alectura > Alectura lathami. Next base: position 77,072 of record VXAV01002560.1, on the reverse strand, counting down.
AGGATATTTTTACTAGAAGCACTTCAGGAGTTAAATTGCTAAGTTAAAATCAAAGTAATGACCCCAAGCAGAGATTACTGAGTTGCAGAGTAAATTCATATAAATAAAATCGGACTGAAAGGCATTTCCCGCTGAATGATAGTGTCTCGATTAAATCTTGTACTGGTGCTAAGCATGCCTTGTGGTTCTAACAGCCCATCACTCGCATTAAGACTATCACAAAGAGAATGAATACCAAACAAACCCAATCAGAACTTTGCCCTCAAAGCTGTGAAAGCCTCCAGTTTCCTAATATTTCCAGACCACTTGAGTGACTGCCTCACAAAACATAAGGATAATTAAACTGACATGAAACAACTGCCCTGTTTAAGTCCTAAGGGCAGTTTGTCTAACCTTCTGATCCCAGGGGAACCTACCGCCACTCAAGCACCTGTCTGTGGTCACTATCTGACAAACTTCACAAAAATATTCCTGGCAGTGCATAGGACCATCTACTGTGTGCACTAACATGATCTGTATTTTACTGAAATTTATTACATCCAGCAAAAGAAAATCTTACTCTCATCTGCAAATATAAAATGATTTTATTATGGTTTAATGTTCTATCAGCATCTACTAAGTGTAAGAAAATCAAATATTCTGACCAGGTTGAAAGATGTGATATCTCTTTAAAATTCACATCACATTTAAATTTTTTAAACTCACAGGAACAACAATTGGCAGTGCAAAAATGGAGCATGTGTGACTTACCTTTGGAAAAAGAAAAAAAAAAAAAAAAAGGACAAGAAAACATGCTTGGAATTATTAGAGGTTAAATCAGCTTTTGTTTTCAGAATCATCATCCTGAATTTACTTAAAGTAATAGCAATTTCTGTTCCACTGACTTCAGTGAGATCATGAGTTGGACTTAAAAATTGCAAAATAACACATCTGACTATTTATTATCTGCACTTCCTGCCATTTTTCTCCCTTAAAAATAAAACAAACTGCATTTTTTATTCTTAGGTCTTCTAAATGATTCACTTTGCCAATTCTGTTTTAAATTGTGGTTACCAATTGCATGTTCCACTGTCTCATAAACGCCGATTTCCTTCTGTCATCTTGAATACTCTTACAGCACACAAGTTTGCAGGGACAAAAATTATTTCATTCACTATCAGATTATAAACTAATAAAACAACAAACTTCCAACTGTGGAAAAACAAGACCACTCATTTTCTTAAGACTTTCTTCTCTGAGAAACAATTTAGCAAAATGGAGTGTGCATCTTCCAAACATTCATAACATTTCCTATAGTCCCATATTATTCTAAAATGCATTTCTTGTGTTAGCTCATTTATGGGTATTTTTATGAAGCTTCAGAAAGACTGGGTAGTTCCAGCAAGGACTCCAAATGACCAAATGATTTCCCTCTCGTAGTACAGATGCAATATTATCCGTATTTAGCATATTGCCATCAAACGGCTCAGATTTATCGTCTCCGTGTAACCCCCATGGCTCCTGTTTTCATCCTCAGAGCTCAGTCACAGTTTCTCTATGCCCCTGCCAAAGGATAGAATGGTGCTTACCTTTTTACTTTTTTAAAAGTGTATATTCACATGAATGTCAAGTGCTTATAAAGAACACATTCCATGATGATCCCTATTTTCAGTTAAAATACATACTTACAGTTTTAGATTTAACTCCCTGCCTTTTCAGTCAGAGTCATTTAGTTGGAGTCAATCAAGCATGTGATTAGAAATAATAACTCACAAGCAATGAATATGAAAGATTAGATCTTTGCCAAATTGCAAGTGTGGCAAACTGCTATCTATCTTCTCATACTTCTAAAGAAGGTACTAAAAATGCCTCAATAACCACAATTCTCGGACTTCAAACACTGCATTTGTGGCTTACAATACCCAACATTTAAATTTTTGCTTTCCAGAAGGTGCTAGCAATACACGGCCATTATCAGAAATAAAAAGTATGGGGAGACCTTCAGGTATTTTTTTTAAAGTGAAATACTTAAATGCCACAAGACAGAAGATAGCTTATTTTCACATAAAACCTACTACTCATGATCTATAAATTAAATTAACATAAAACAAATTGTATGATAACAACATCTATGATATATAAATTAATGTTCAATTACCCCCTTTCTGAAATAACTGATCACTGAGAAGTACAATTAGCAAGAATGACAAAGTAGAACTTCAGAAAAAAAAAAAAAAAAAAAAAAAAAAATTTAAGAAGGAGAAAATAAAGTTAGCTTTCTCCTCAGGTTCTCTCCCACCAAAATCAAAGTTCAGAAAAATGGTCATCTTTGTTGTTTTACTCAGTTGAGTGAAGGGCCAAATCTCACTCTCTGGTGTGCAGATTTCAGAATATTCAGAATACCCCTTTATGTTAACAGCCCACTAAGAATTACTGATCTTCAGAAAAATCTACCATGCTCAGACCAGCCTTAACAGGTGTCTGGCTTCACCCACCTTCTTACCATCTCCTTCCCATTCTTTTGCTGGTAACATAATGCATATACAGGATTTTAAAACCAGCATTTAGCAGCAGCTCTCAAGAAGTATATAAAGCCCTACATTCACAGTCAGTTTTTATGGATGAGAATCCTGGCACAGAAAAGTTCAAGCAACTTGCATTAGTTTACTCACTAATCATCAGAACATTTGGAGATACACACCATCAAACAATGGTACTTAGATTGTTAGCAAGATGTGAACCTAAAAGTACTTTTAAATATCATCCTTTCCAAGGTTTCGCCTAGCACATGTTAAGAGTCCTTTACAGTTTCCAAAGACAAGGTTCAGAGTACATGCCGTGTGGTCCTGCTCCCTGCCAGCTGACTGATCAGTCAAAAGAAAGAAGCAAATCTCATCTTGAACAAACTTTGAAATATATCTCAGGCACATCTCACATCTCAATGTCAATTTTTTTAGATGAACACTGCATACAAGAAGTTTCCCTGCTACCCACCACCTAATAAAAAACAGTACTTGGAGACAAGACTGCAGTGTTTTGCTGCATTTCCCACATAAACGTAAAAAACAGCCACACAACTGCTCTGAAAAATCACATAAAATCTTTCCAGAACAGTTCCTTAAATTGTAAACAGCACTGAAAAAATTTAGTTGAAGTGAGGAAGATGAAGCATACCTGGGTTATCTTTCAAATCAGCATATTTTTGGTAAGTTGCTTTGCTTTTTTTTTTTATTTGTTTTTCTTAGAATCTCCTGAAGACAGGAAACAATTTCCTTCAGAAAAGAATAATAAGGCAGCCTATGTTCTTGTTTTGTTTATAATATAAAATGGCTTTAAAACATTTCATTATGATTATAAATACATGTAAAGATAACTACTACACTTTAAAAACCCAATTCCTGTTGCAAGACTCCACTAATAATTTTGTCACATAATCTGCATTCAGTGAAACATTTACTTCCCAGTAGTTTACATTCTCTCTGTAATTTTTATTGCCTTCATGGGAGGTATAGCTAGGACAACAAGCATAAATTTAACTTATATCCATGCACAAGCACCACAATTTCAATATTCACCCAAACAAAAAATACATACATTTTAATAGCTCTCCCATTCTTACACTTTTTAACATATTACATATCTCCATAAATTCCTGCTGTCCTACAAAAGGTTAGCAATATTTTTACAGGGCCCTCACAGGCACACTGGGCTCTCCCCAAAAGCAGTTAAGCACAACTTCCTCCCTCCTCAAGATCTCAGTCATACAGAACTACAAACCTTTCATGAGTTTTCCAATACATGTGTATAGAAGAATAATCACCAAAATAATTGCCGAAAAAATATTTTATTTCAAGTACTGATAGGAAAGCATATTAATTACATCTTCAGCGAACTGGCCATACACAGTTATCAACCAGTATCATTTTAGCAATAATCTATTACCAACAGCTTTTACATTTATTAAAGCAAGTATAACAGAAGATTATTTTTAAGGGATGGAGGGAGGACAACATGACATGTCCAAGATAAAAACTAATCAAAGCCGCCAGATTCCTTTACCCAAAACTCAGCTGAAATCCAAGACTGTAAGAAAGAGAACAATTCATTCTAGAGTTTGACAGCTATTTTATATAAATTTGTAAATCAAACAGGAAAAAAAGAAACAGAATTGTTTCATCTGCTGCCCAAGCTGTCCTCTTCACAGACAAAAGAAAGAAAGAAACCTGCTTCAAAAAGGTTCAAATTACATTTTTCCTTCAATTACAAACACAAAGCAAATGATTTTGGGGCCCAAGTCCAAAATCTCTAGACTAGTGAAAACAACCCTTTTTCACTTAGAAAAGTGTCAGTGATATTTTTTTCAGGACTAAGCCCCTAATTAGGTTTGGTTAGGATATGCCATTTTCAGAAGTAACAATCAATAGTATTTAGGAATAAAAAATATTATCTGACCTCCCTTTGTGAGTAAAAAGGTATTCCTATCTAATTTTCTGATTATGCCATGTTATTAATCACAAAAATTAGAATATTTGCTTTTGTTGTCCATGGGTGAATAAACATGCTACACCTTTATTCTTTTTCTCATTACAACAACAAACGGAAAAAATCAAAACACTTAAAAGTACTTAACCCTTAATGTAGAAATAAGAATCATCACAGATGTTGGGCATATCCTGTCCCACCATTTGTGGGCCTCTAGACTGGGAAAAAATGGACTGTGACACTAATTATATAATGTGAAATATATGGCTATGTACTCCTACTTCTAGTCTTTATTGGTAATTTATAGCTACTGAACATTTGTAAATTTAACAGCCCATCAAAGCATTTGAGAAGACTCAGTCCTAAGTACTCATTAAGTGAAATTAAACATAACTTTTCAAAAAGTACTACGCAGTGTGAATGGGTGGGCAAGCTGGTGAGCTGCTAACACTATAATAATTTATAGTTTGTAATCCTGCCTTATTACTTCCAAAAACATAAAAAAGAGTGCTTGGCAGCTACAAAAAATACTTAGTCCATACTATAAATTACTCTGGCAGAAAAATCTTTTATGTCCCTGAAGGATGTACTAATTCTTTCTTCTCCAGTGGAGTAAGATAAGCTAAATACAGAAATACACCACCTCTCTTTATCTGCAGGATAGTATTCCCTGCAGTCTTCTCCTCAGCTATTTATGTTCCTCTCCACCAGAACAAGTCATAAATAAGGCCACTAAGAATTCAGGTAAATGCCATGGAGCTATCCAGACGATCCAGATATGCAATACCATAGAAGGAGTCTATGCACTTTGTTTATAGATCCTTCCTTTTAAGACACCTCTCTCTTCACAAAATCACACACAGAATGTTGTTGGACACAAACAGAAAAAATACAAGGACGAAGAAAGGAAGAGAGAAAAACTAAAAGTACAACAAGGTACCTATCCAAATCCATGTCTTAGACTCAAGCTCCTCAGATAACTAATTTTAAAAGTAGTCAAGAGGGCAACCAGCAGCTTTTGTAATTTAGCCTGCCCATAGAAACATGTCTGAATGTTATTTTTTCTGACTTATGAAGCACATCAAAAATCAAATCAAAACGAAAATAAAAGTGGAGCAACTGTTGATATCTAGATGTTTAACATGTACAACTAAGAGTGGATTTCACCAAACAGTATGCGACTTAGTATGTGAATAATTCATGGAAGAGACCTCAAGCAAACTTAAGGATTAAAATAAGTAATTGTGCTTACACTGACTGAAGGAGAGCAGAGCATCATTTAGAGGCCTACACCACCTGCACCATACACCAGCTGGGGGACAGGCAATGCCAATTTAACTCCTGTCTTGGAAATGCCAGGTTAACTCCTGTCTCGGGTGCCAATGATACTGATGATGTGGAGGGCGAGCCCTGCACTCACAGAAAGATGTGACACTTGAGTGAGGCTCAGCAGTGGCAATGGCTGTCAGGAGGTGGAGACACCCTCTTAGAGGACACCCTCAGCCACTCCTCCTTCAATGTGACAGGCGGCTTGGGCACCCTGTGGGCACAGTGCCACAAGGTCTTTTATTTAGCACACTGTTTTGTACGTTTTGTGTAATTTTCTTGTGTATTATTGCTCAAGAAAGACTGGGGTGAGTTGAGCTGAAGGCCATGGAGACCATCATGGCTGGACTATGCACCCTGCAAAGAGGCTGAGAAAGAGGGACTTGACCACCAGGAGCAGGGATGGCTTCAGGGGCACCTGACAGCTGCCCCCAAAGCTGGGTCTAAGGGGAAACTCTTTAATGAGATGCACAGAGGGAGCTGGGATGATGCTGACAAACTAGAAGAGGAGAGGTTCAGAAAGGACACAGATAGATGCTCTACCCCAAGAGGACAGTCTAGCAGTGGCAAGGGCTGGCCAGAGAGGCTCTATATCCTTGTAGACTTTCAAGCCTCGATTGGACAAAGCACCAAGCAACGTGGCCTAAGCTCAGAGCTGACCATGCTGTGAGCAAGGGTTGTGCTACAGACCTCCTGAGGTCCCTTCTGGCCTGAATAGTCCTGTGATCTGTGATTGGACTGCCATAGACTTGGTGGAAACCTTATCAGCCATCTACCACCGTCTCCTTGACTGGACCAACCAAGCCAAGAGTGGCAGATTTTACAATATTCTTAAGTGTTAATCCACTCATAAATATTGGCTACCATTTACTAAGTAGTAAACATGATAAACAGTTTAATTATGGATCAATAGGAAGTGTAATTGTACGACAGTTTCACTGTAATGTGCAGCTACTATGAAGTATTGAAGGATCACAGCCACCTTTTCACAATGTAATGATGAACACAGCTAGAAAGACTTGAGAAAACAGAGCCCCACTCCTATTTCTTGAGAAGCAGAAAGAAGACTCCTTAATTTCATATTTTTACATATTTATAGCTATTGAATATCTTACAAAGAATGTCCTAGAGAGAAAGCAATTCAAAATCAAGAAACATAACCTTGGAGCGCTGAAGCCCTGTGATGTAAATAAATGATGCATTAAGGAAACTATACATACTAGCAGCTCATAGCTGAAGATGTTTCAAGAATATTTGATGGAGTAGTTAACTTCTTAAGTCAAAACTACTCATATTTGCTGACTCACTGAGGAGCATAACACACAACAGACTGCAATTGAACTTTGAGTTATCAAAGCAGGCAACATGTCTGGATTTTTAAAACGTTGCATATGAGAACTTCCCTGACACAACCTTTAAAACACCGCCTGCCATAATACATTTTGCTTTCCATTGTCGTTATATGAATTACTGTCAATGTTAAATCCTTCACTCACCTAGAAGACTGCAGCTCTTTTTCTTTAACATACATATTTTGAATAATAAATTAAAAGATGGAAACCAAGTCTAAACAGATCTTGATTCTTGCCACAAAGGCTTTTATTCCTCCTCTTTCAATGCCAAATGTAGACTGTAGATTTAGGCACCAACATTCATACACTTGGGGTACTGAAAATGTCTACGAAAATGTAAGTTTGTACATTAAAATGCACGGAAACACATGATCGTCTGTCTATACAGATAGCTATAAGCATAGAAATTCTGAAAACACAGATTTCCTAATTCTCAAACACAGATTATAGAAGACACCAAGGGAAGTGTGCAAATTTGACAAAATCAAGTTGTTTAAAACGTTTCCTAATTGAAAATATGTGATTCTTAATACCGTATTCTTACAGATCTTGTTTAACACAGCACAAGGTCTGAGGAATTTTCTTGTCAGTGTCTAATTATTTTTTCTCTGTTTTTTCCTCTTTAATGTTGTGGCACAGGACTTTGCTATAGTCATTATCTTCAGCAGGACATAGGTTCCTTTATTTATAGCTTATTAGGGTATTTTATAACACTACCATCAAAAAAGCTGTAAGGATTTGTGTTGCTTCATTAAACATTACAAGGCTGCCTTTTCTATATGAAACATAATTTTGTAATTTTTTTTGTCATTTTTATTGTAATAATAATCTTTGTAAGATTCCCTTTGTTTCTTTTTCCTTTCTTTCTGTTTGTTTGGCTTTTTCTTTTTTAGAAGAATGAATATAGGAAATACTAATGAGACAAGGCTATTAAAGCCTAGGGATGAAATGATTTGGGATCTCTGCACTATTCTTAACAATGAATGGGGATGAAACATTCATTTTCTCAGCTTAGAAATAATAATAAAAGTTATTAGCCACTTTATCACCTGAAGAATTGTCGCAGAGGAACATGCATGCAAATGACAGCTTTAGCACTACTTTTGTGTATGAAGGTAATGTAAGCAGAGGTTTAGTTAGTGTGTGGTCATTTACAACATGCACACCAAAAAAATGTGTTACTGAGCATGAAAACACATAATTAGTTCAAGTTCATTAATACACTGCATTTGTGTCAAGGGCTCTAGATGTGAACATATTTCTATATATAAAAATGAGACACACAAGTGTGTTGTCACTTCAGCCATGTACCCTATGTTGCAATGTGTCCCTTATAGTTACACTAGCAGTGTTTACACAAGCTGCAGCCCTTGTTTTCACAAGAATGGAGAAAGTCTTTCTCATTAGCACTCCTCATTGCCAGTTACACAAGAGATCTACTTGCAACTACATCAAATGGCTGAACACTAGTTTTCCTCAAAGACAAACACTGCAACAAAAAAGTTCAGTGTATCTAGAGACCAATAATATGAATCATAATAACTTCCTGACTAGCCTTTAGTTTATTACTCTGACCATCTACCTTGTTTCTGCAGTGAAATAGGAAGGAAAAAAAAAAAAAAAAAAAAAAAAAATCCACTTTTTATCCGGATGTTAACAACCCAGAAATGCTGGATATTTTGGCGATTAGGACATTCATCTAGAAGAACTAGCAACAAAGAAATTGCTGCTGCTCCAAAATAATTTAATACTAAGCTTTTATGGATTTTATTAGATATATATCAAAGCTCCAAACAACCACCATTACTGTTTAATGAAAAGGTTATTTCAGAAAAATAAAACTGCTGACTTAAAAAAAAAAAGCCCAACAAGAGGAGGGAAGGACAGAAATGGATTTTTATAATGAGCTTATATTTGTGAATCACATACATTCTTTAGAGAATATCTCAATATTTATGTCAGAAATTAGAAATTAAATTGCTGTATATACTAGCGGCAGCTTTTGGAAATATTGTGATATTCTTAAATAACTAGGTGTATTCTGTATTATACTAATTCTCATCCAAGATGGCCAGAACTTTACAAAAGTAATTCCAAAATACGTCAGATTTTGCATTATTTCTGTGGAGGGGATATTCCTGTGTATGATGAAATGGCAAGAATTTCTGCAAGAGTTTCTGTACCCCTAACAACATATCCCTGGTTAAGCAATTCACTGAACTAGAATTACCAGGGCATTATGACTCTCTTGCTCCCCACTGATACTAGCCATCACTCCATCTAAAACCAGGCAGCACTCGCCCCTTTTTTAGGAATGCCAACTCCTCATCCCTCTCAAAGCATTGTGGAACTGTTTACTGGCAAACTGCTCAAGCCTTCTAGTCCTTGCTAGCCACGTGGCTGGCCTGAAGGAGCCCTTCCCCTGCGACAAGCCCGGCCACTGGGTCTCGACCTGCTCCCTGCACACTGCTGGGAGGCACGGTGCACGCTGGGCAGGCTGTGCCAGCTGGGGCTGCCTCACTCGACTTTCGCATTGCATTACTTACGCTTTTCTAACTTTTCCACTACTGAGCACCATCAATTATGCACTAGAATAACAGAGGCTTGGCTCAGCAATGTAACATAAAGGCCGATTATGAGTGTAAATAATTTAAACACCTGCGTGCCACGTTTCTTTTAGCAGTGATACGCGGCTGGCGGACGTGGTGCACTCACAGGGAAGGCCCGGCTTCTTAATGTGCTGACAACTCCCCAGTTCAGGCGGCGGGGAGGCCACAGTGCGATGCCGTTGGTGGTGTAACAACAGGGAGGGTTAAAAAAGAGTTACTTAACTGGAAAAGTGAAACACTGCAAGCCACACACACAAGGAGATGCAAGTTTCAAAGTCTGTGGTGCAGGAAAGTTTATGAAGTCTGTTCATATCTTGGTGCACAGGCTCCCTCACCTCTAGCTCATTCAAAGGAAAGGCTAAAGATGGATTTTCAGACAGGGAACACAACACTGAAGTTATAAAAAGCAGCTATGGAGCAATCTTAGGCTACTTAAGAATGGAATGGAAACCTGCCTATTTAAGGAATAGCATATCAGAAAAAAATTATTTTGTACTATTAAATACAGAAAGCCTGTATTCCTCTACGAGGTTGTTCAGCACATTTGTGCTGCCACTTCAACACTGCCAACTGATTTTCCAACTTCTCTTCCAGAGTGCTTCATTTTGTTCCTAGGATGTGACTCAGAACAGCCTCACAAGCAGCTGAAGATCAAGCGTCCAATACCTCCTCCAATATGCATAGGTAAAGCTCAGACTGGGGCTTTGCTCAGACAAGAACAACTAAGGAACAAATCTGAAATACTGAGATTAGTTAAGTATGCTCCTTCTTTTTTATAGTATTATTTGTGTAACTCAGCATTTTTGTCATCAGTCTTCACAGTAAGTTGTGGGACATCTCTAGCACATGCTATTTTAAAACAACCAGGAGACCTTTAAAATAACCTGCAGTTGAGAGAGACGGCTTTAAATTACATTTTTTGTTTGCTTTGAAAATCCACTAGTAATTTGACATTGTTATATGGAATACATGGAATGTTTCCACTTGAAAAACATAGCCCGCACTCCAGTTAAATGAGTTTTGAACAAAAAGTATACATAAAATAATACAGTTCACAGTTTCACATCCGAGATGGGGGTCACGCTACACAGAAATACTCCAAAATATGAAGGGTGGGGATGCCTATGGGGACAGAATTAAGAAATAAGAAACCAGTACACGTATAACTGAAATACACAATCTTTCAAATTGAGGTTTCAAAGTTCTATTGGGATTTGACCATGTCAATTGAAAGAACGGGTGAAGGGGGGCACTGAGTGTTGTTGCTTAAAACAGCAAACCTTAATAGCATCCATATGATTTAGCAAATCAATGTAGCCAAAGTCAATAAATAATCATGCAGTTATTTTCTGAAACAATTTCATTACTTGCTTTGAGCTAAGCACTGGTAATTGAGGAAAAGTGTTTTCATATTTCCTCCTGTTAGATGCATCTTTGCTAAGTTCTCTTCAAATAAAAAGGAGAATTTGCGCCTTTATTGTTGTATGAATATTTCAAAGCAACTTCTTTGGAAGGTTACTACATTCTTAGTGCATATTTTTCTCCAGTATTGATTGAGTGTGAATAGCTTTGCTTAACTCCTTGTGCACCATTTTCTCCCAGGGCAGGCACATTTATTTATAACAGACTGCAAGGGTGTACCAGACGGCTGGAGCACCACTGAGTTCCTCTGTGGTGAAAACAGCATGCATGACATTGTTGCCGTACCACAGTCAGACAACATGGAAATCTTCATCACAAAAGGTGTAAATGAAACCAAGTACAATACCTTTTTTTTTTTTTTTTTTTTAACCAGGAGTTTTATTTTACGCTGACCTCTACACAGCAAACAGTCTTCACACAGCAGTTCTTTGCAGCCAAGCATTTTATGTGCCATAATGAGAGGCATTCTGAGACACAGTAATTACCATGGATTTTAGGGCTTCAGTAGCTGACAGCTTCATAGTGAGAGACCTTCCTACACTTAAGACAAAGTTTCTCATTAAGTAACACAGATACATTTTAGTTCAGTTCCACATAGGCAGACTGACAGATAAGGCCAAACTTGTAAAACTAGCCATCCATGGAATGAAAAGTCTCAGCAGAGAGCCAAACTGTAAGGTAATTTTAATTAAGGATTGCCACAGACAACATCTCTCTATAGGACAATTACCATTTGCGTAGTGTTATACACTATTAAGAACATTAGTCAACAGTATGGAAATCCTTCTCAGACCATCTCCCTGCTTACATAGTGACAGTATGCTATTATGTAAGCATGTATACAAAGCATATGTATTTACAAAAAAAAAAAAAAAAAGAGAAATAAAGATGGAGGATACACTCAACCCTTTAAATTCCCCACGGAATCCCAACCTATTTTGCTTTCCTAAGCAGACTCTACCATTTGTTGCCCTCCTTCTCAACTGCAATTAGGCTGTTCTACTGATGAAAATGAGAGCAGTACATCCACACCCTCTCATCAGCAGGAGCACGTCTTGCAGGCTCCAGAGTTTCAGGAATGCTAGATTGAAAAAGTTTGTTACTAGTGATGCTTGCTGTGTTTATGAAATAGTTTAAGTAGTCAAAGTCAGTGAAAGAATGAACAAGCATATTTGGTTCACATATGCACAGAAGTGGTCATTCAAAACCATGCGGGTGAAGTGTCCTTGTATGTGGGAGGGAAATACTACCAACAACCACGAACGAATCTCTGAAATTTGGGACTCTGTGGATGCCTCGGCCTCAATCCACCCCCTCCTTTTCATGTGCGTGCGAAAGTTTGCATGCCCTACTCATCTGTGAGATTGCAAACAGCCTTTAATATTTCATTCGGCCCAAAGCACAGAGCGTGCTCAAATTCAATACAAGGAAATGCTTTATCTCTTCCTTCACAGACTAATAATCTGACAAAACCAGAAGCGCAAGGGAGTCGTGGCAAGTTGTGAGGAAATGACGTGCAGATACTTCTGAACACTTTTATTCCTGTTTACTGTTTGGGACACTTGGAGTGAATAAACACCAATTAAGAGCCTCTTGTTCACTGGTGAATAAAACCATACCCAATATACAGGGCGCAGACCACTTACCAGAGAACTTTTATTCAGATGAATTCTTTCGAACATTTTCCCCTTCTAGCTTCATACATGTCGTTAAAAATGATTTTCCTAATTTTCCATGAGGAAATGGATTTAATTCATAAAATTGAAAAAACATTGTCAATCTAACAAATCCACCCTAACCTACAAATGGGGCACTATACCTGTAGGACACTTTGAAAATGACTGCTGGTTTAACTGCTGGATTTTATCATATTTTCAGGATTGCCTTAATTTTCCCACATGCTGAGACTAACACTGTCATTTCGTTCCACTAAAGGTCATGTAGTCCTGACAGTATCAGCCATTTACAATGTACCAGATCATGTTGCGGGACAGCTCTTTGAACAGCAGGGTCTGGATGTGCTCAGGGAGACATTTAGATAGCAACACCCTTCTCCACTAACAGAAGGCCAAAAACATCAGCCAAACAGACTTCTTTAAAGACATGGGGCAGAAGTCAAGAATTTTAAAATATCTGAAGAGAAATTATGCAATATTTTATTACTTACAAAACGTGAGTGAACAACAGCTGAAGGAAATATGTGTTAATAAAATAACTTACGTTTGAATATAAAACTACTGTTTCCACTAGAAGGAGGTTCAAAACTGCTCTTTAAATTTATAAATAGTACCTCCAGATTAGAGTAATGGCCTATCAGCCACCTCTCATCTGTCTTAAATTTATCTAGCTGATGTAAGCCTGTTAGAAGTATTTCCACACTAATTTCTGCAACTATTCAAGAGTACAAAACACAGAGGGACAGTCAACACTGCTGTTAAATCAAAGGAAAACTTTTTTTTTTTGTACTTGCCTTTATGATATTTAGATCCAATAATTATTTCATGGCATATATTACTAACTAGGACAAAATGTATAAATTCTAATTAAGGGTTGTATATCTTTTAAAACAAAAACTGAGGAGAATCCATTCAGGCTGTAGGAGCCCATAGCTAAATGTCCATGACATTTAGAATGACAAGCACTATAATGTTGTTCTGTGACTCCATCAGGCTTCTAGACCTGGCAGCACTAGACACTGTCAGGTAAATTACCGCGCATACACTGCCTGCTGACACTGAAATAAAAAAAAGTGAAAAGACTAAAATCAGACACGTTATGCTGGAAGATGGAGGAAAGAGCAAAAAAAATATTCCAGCAATATATGTTTGTAAATGTTACAAATGGATCTTCACATGTGTTTCAAGTCCTCTCTTTAAATCCATCGCTAGCATTCTGTGCTATCAACAAAGAACCCTGATAAAAGACAATAACGGAGAAATTAATCTCTTAAAGGTATAAAAAATTTGTCCTGCCCTAATATTGGGGGAAAAAAAGGCCAACAAATTTTTGGCAAAACACTGAACTTTAAGAAAAAATCTAGATGTCAGGCAGCGTCTAAAAAATGATTACATACATGAGTCTTATATGGGAAATATCGCATAGGAGCTTTAAAAATTTACTTTGATCAATATTTGGACATTGTAGCAATGCTCATGGATAAGGAGATGAACACACCACTAACAAACAGACCAGAAGCTGTTCTGAAAATACACCATTCCTAACATATGACACTTACCAGAAACCAGAAATACTCTGAAAAATGATCCAACATGATAATCAAAACCAAGAGCTTATCACGCAACTTTAATGTTACATATGCAAACAAACATCATTAGAATTCTGAATATTTCCACATATCCTATGTAAAGTTTTAGCCTGATACATTATTACACTTGCTAATCCAGTCTTACATTCACCCAGTTCTAGGACAATCAGTGAGTTACACTGATGCCTCTGAAAAGCACCATTTCTATTATGTGCAACACTGCGTATGCATCTATTACCAGAATGAAAGCCATGTTCCAGCATAAAAGTACACATCCTGCACCCACAGCTGAAGTGCAACCGTACATATGCTGGATATCCTTAGAAGTGTCATCCTATATAGCAGACTGTCTCAAGCATGTTTTATATATAAGCAGTTGACATTTTTCAGTCCTGCTAATTCAAATTGAACAAAAGACTCAAGTTTCAATGTTAAATAAATTGTTCTACTTTACAATTATGTATCTTGTGCAAATTGAATTTGAGGATTCAAAAGATGACGTATAAGAAGTTATAATTTCTTAAAACTGGGCAAATTTTACTCATCTTACCCAATTCAATCATTATCACAATCAATTCAGTGAGTCTACTTATAAAAGTATGGCACACGGAATCTGTTTCAATACCTGCTACACTAAGAAGCTGCTGCAAGTTTTGCTCAGTCTGGCTCACTTGGCCACTAGTATCCGAGCCATTAACATGTCAGCAATATGCATCCATCACGAAATTTATGTCTTTTATGATTTTTGAAAGTTTATTTCTTTGTAAATTTGTTATCCTAGTAACACCCAAATGCAAGAAGAAAAAGTGCTCTGATGGGACTGCAGGAGAGAAACAAAGCTGATTTTTCCATTTCATAATGGGAGTATATTCGAGAAATCATCAATTTGAAAGGGGCTAACGAAACATCTCCAGGTAAACTGTCTTCCTCTGTTACTATTTCTGTTACAAACTATTTCTTAACCACAGAGACACCCCTCAACATAGCTGCTTTAAAGAACAACTTCAAGCATGAGAAATCTGCACTTCAGAGGCAGGAGAAACAGTTTAGTTACGTTTAAACAAGTAGGAGGACCTATCTCCATGCTCTAGCCATCTTCAGACATTCTAGAGGAATTTTTTGAAATCAACTATTTCTGAAGCAGAGCTGCTTGCATTTGCATTATCAGCATGTAAAATTCTACCACCAATTCATTTTTATTTTTCTACGAGAGTAATCATGTAATCTTTTTCAAAACTCTGGAGTTTCAGCCATTCCACAAAGTAACTCACTACAGCTTACGGGGGTATGGGAGAAGAAACCTTATGATCAATAACTACAGAATCAGTCACATTCTTCCAAACTATTCAGGCATAAGACAGACCAGCTGTATGCTTTTTATTTAAGGCAATTTCCCTCTCTTTTATGACATGATGCATTTTATTTTCTTATTAAATATGATTTAAAAGATGAAGTATTCATTGTAGAAGTCAAAAGCAAATGGGCAGCAACTGAGCTCTGTATCACAAATATTAGCTTTAATCTGAAGAGGCACAAATGGTTTCTTCTGCCATCAGGGGGTCCAAGGATTAAAAAATTAATGTCTGTCCATCCAGACAGAGAACAGCTGTTCAGCTAATAAGCCACATTTCCCAGTCTTTGCACAGGACTGCAAGACCAAAAAGCTCTGGCTGTATAGAAATGAGCTTTGCAAGTGCTTAAGTCACTAAGGAATGCTCCCTGCAAAAACAAGTCCAAACTTTCTCCCCTCAGTTGGCACTTCCCCTTATTTCAGTGGCTAAAATCTAATCTAAAAAAGAAGTCTTTCCCGAAGTCTGCCACTTCATTTCCATACACTACATCTAGAAACTATGCCATTCCACAAGTAAAAACAAACCTAAATGTGCAACTCCTCCCAGCAAAATGTTTGACCAGTGTTCATCAGCTGTATTTTCCAGATTCCCCAGGCATCCACAGCTGCCAATCAGTTCCGACTGCAATTTTAGTTCTCTGCGCCCTGTAGCAAGGCAGGAAGAGATCTCATTCTAGCCCTCTGCAAGTTATTTCTTCCTCTGGGGGCTGCTAAGAAATACTCCTCATAATCAGAGGTATTGTGTTTTTAAACTACGAAGTGCAGCTGCCTTACAGAAGAGAGGGATACGTAACCTCAAATTGCATTTCTTAAGAGGTCACAGTTTAAATCCAGTTATGTATAGGAGGGTGAGCAAACTTAGCTTTGATTAACTGCAAAGTGGCAGAACCCCCTTCCTTTTCTCCCTCTCCCCACTCCTCATCTTAACCGGAGACAAAAAAAAAAAAAAA
>VXAV01002560.1:38866-52672 GCA_013399715.1 Alectura lathami | reverse complement strand
AAGTCCTGAGTCAGAGGTGAACAAGCCACTGCTTAAACAGGTAAAATTACAGCTTAGCAAAACTGGTGTCAGGATCTTTAGAAAAAGACAGTTAATGTCAGCCCTGGGGTTAAAGGTCATGCAACAGCAGAACAAATGCACGTTTCCACCTCCCATCCTCACTTCTTCAATGTATGGAGGTTTCATTGTTTGAGTTGCTTTACTTGAGAACGCTGCATTATTGTCATGGCATTTGTTTGATTTTCTGAATATGGTAACAAGAGATTGGGTTCCTAACTGCTTTCCATTCTACTTCACATTTTAAGAGAATGAAGGAATGCTTATAAGCACCAAAAAAAAGTAGGTAGAAAGAACCAGTACAATTACAGAAAAACACAAACATCTGCAGCAGAGGTCAGACTCCTGAGCAACTGCAAAATACTTGTTTCCAAGACAGAGTTTAAAAGAATGAAGTTATGAAACTTCTTAGTCCTAAAGAAAGGAGTACAGGCTCCTCTATACCAAAATCAGTCTATAGAAAATTTATCTCACCCACCTTTCTCATTACACTCTCCTAATCCCATCAATGCAAGGTGAGAATTTTAAGCAACATATGAATAAATAAACTCAAACATATATAGAATAAATACATAACTATGCCTGAAATAGCAGCTAAGATGGAATCAAGGATCTGGAGAGGAAAAAAACATTCAGTAAACAATGGAGACAAAAAGTAAAATGGACTCTGCAGAAGTGGTAAATCAAAATAAATGATGAATCTCTTGATAGAGATTTAATGAAGTTCCATTAAAATTAAAAAAAAACAGCATCACTAATAATGTTTTCAAAATTTGGAGCAGAAAAAGAATGAGGTGCAGTTAAGTACCATCCACTTCACAGGAGATGCTTGCTTTGTTCACTTCTGTTACTGTCTGAGCCTCAAAAATAGAAATTAAGACATCCCCAATGATTCGTTAAACTGAAAAGAAACTTAATCCAAATATAGCACAGCATATGGTCAGAATATGTTAACAAACACTATTTTTTTTACTCAAATAAATATTACAGAATACTACTTACAGACTATTTACTACTAGTTACTACAGAATATCACAGACATGGGTAATTAGCTATCCAGTGTTATTATAACTCAGAATATTTTTTGTTCACTGCAGGGGCGTTGGACTAGATGACCTTTAAAGGTCCCCTCCAACTCAGACGACTCTATGATTCTTTGATTTTCTATTGCTGAGATATTTTCTCAATTGACAGGTCATATTTGTGTAAACATTATGATTGCGTCTGATATATTATTTTAATAGCAGTCATCCTGCAGTGATAGGGACCATTAGGCACATAGTGTAGGAATAGTTCTCCCTTAAATCTATGAATTTCCCTTCAAATCAAAACCAATAGTTTTTTGTTGTTGTTGTTGTTTTTCCCTTCTCTAAGGTGGGAATGTTTCTCAGACCAAAACAGTCCTTGCTTGTACTATCCCTAACAGCAATCACAAGAAATAGAACTGATCTCTCCAGCACATTTACCTGGAAGCCACAGAACTGTTTCACCCATGTATTTCACCATACTCTGGGGACTACAATACTTCAAAGAGTGACTTTGTAACATTTTGGTTACAGTGTGTAAAACAGAGTAGAGAAGACAGGGCTTTTCTAATATGAACGAAAACAAATAACTGAAGAAGACTGGGCTAAACCTACCTAACACTAATTCTGATGTAAAAATCAGGTCTTGTAGGCATCCGCTGTACTGATTTTATGAAGAAAATAACCACACAAACTAGATGCAATCTTTCCCCTTTCATACGTAGGAAGAAAAATCAGAAAATGAACACAGACATCTGAGCAGTGCAACGGTCTGATTTACTCAAAGAAGTTACAAAGGCAAAATTGGTTTCATCAGTAATATATTAGGTCCAAACTCTACACCTAAAATAAAGTGCCTATGAAACTATTCCAAATGCTTTGTTCTGAAGAAGGCCATTATATCAGCACTAAATCAAGACAGCTAATATGAAAAATGGAAAACGGAGATTTCTTTTTACAGTAAGCTATAAAATATAGTTCAGTCACAGACAGGGTCTGAAAAAGTAATATTAAAGGGATGCCATAAATCACACAATTTCTTTATTTTTTATTTTTATAAAAAGCAAACTATTGTACTTTGGACTAGAAACAGTGGAGATTCTCTTCATAAAGTGTTTCTGGCAAGTAAGTTTTATTGAGAAAAGGTCTGCTTCAAATTTGAATGCAATGAATAGGCAGGATATAATGAGAAACAAGCATGATCTACCTCCCTAATTAATTTTCCTTCTTCACCTACACTGTCACTTGTTATGATAATGTGAATCTTAACCTTAATGAGAAATTTCATACCACCTTGATTAAAGATACTGTGAATAACAACACTCCTTTTATTTTGTTTTTTCATTTTAATGAAGAATCTCTTTATACTTCCAAAACCCTCAACAAACGTGCGGAACTTCTGTGAGTGAAGAAAATAACCTGCATACAACCTTTGTGCCAAGTGTTAAGAGACTGATTTATATTTCATGTTTTTAAATGAGAATTACGCTTTTAAGCCTGTTACAAAATGATCATGTTCTCTGCAGGAAATGTTCCTAGTATTTCTGGTAAACATAGTTTGTCTGGGGATTTTTTAAGGCATACATTGCTCATAAAATTGTGTATGTATCCTTTAAAAGCTTTGTGAACTCAATGCTATAAACATTCATAAAATTTTATTAAAATATTAGAAAAAAATCAATGTCACAGAAAATTTTCAAAGATTTCTGGGAACTCTGAAGACAACACGCTACAAATACACACAAGTAACATTACACTGGGTCCACTATCCTACAACTGGATCTCCTGACACAGAGACTACAAAAAACATTAAAATTTCAAACATATGAATGACTTTTAAGAATTAAAATTAGATTGGTTTCAAAAGAAACTCAATTTTAAGAAAAAGGTATGTGTCCTTCCAAATTAAACATGATTCATTTCCTGAAATATATGTCTCCCTCTCATAACGTTGTATCTCATAGCCCCTTGACATTCTCAAGCCTACTGCAAGTAAAGGAAAACGTAGTATTCGATATTACGTCAAACAAAATTGCTTCAACAAAAACTGGTTTCTTATTCCTGTACCAGAATTAAAACAGTGACAGACCACAGGGCGGGACACACACACACACACACACACACACACACAAAAAAAAAAAAAAAAACTATTGTTTTGGTAAACAAGTAACAAATTAAATGGTTATTGTATTAAAGAGCTTACATTTGCAAGGAGAAGTAGGAAGTAGGATCCTCTGGCAAAAAAGGAACTTTTATTTTGTAGAGCATTATTGTTCTATTTTCTACAAAATTGAGAATTACTTCCTGAACACAACGTTTTAATTATTTCAGTGAGGAATGAACTCTCTTGTATTCGGACATTCACAGAATCCATCTGGTCATTAAAGAATACCATCTAGGAAAGAGTAGCATAAATGCATTTTTTTTTTTTTTTTTTTTTAGGATACAGAACCTGTATCCTAATTTTGCACTGCTATATTGGACTAATTTAACTTTCACAATTCTAATATAGGTCTTTTTTAGCACATCTCAATGTGTCCCCAGCTGCACAAGGAGCACAGCAGAGCCTCTGTCTGTCTGCTCAATGACACAAACATCCAGCTCCCCATCCTGCAGCCACCGCAGCACAACAACTGCTCGCCCTCTGGGCGCACCTTCGTCTCCTGGCGCCCCAGGCTGCGGGTCCCAGCTCTGCACAAGCTGTTTAAGAAATCTCAGTTGAGAAACCATTTGGAGCTGATCTGACAAATGCTCACACCCGCAGCCCAGTCTCACCAGATCTGACTGGCGCAGTTTGCGAGGCCTCACAAGAGGAGGCGAGCCTGATGGCTGAACTGCACCACACAGCTGTGAACGCAGCACCTCAGTCCACTCCTCTGCAAACCTGTGGAAGCTGGATCTGAACGTGTCCTGAAATACTGCAATAAAAGCACCAAAAGATGGTGAATCAAAAAAAGAGAGAGAAAGAAGACCTAACTTTAGATCCTGTAGCATCTATTGAGCATACAACACAATTTAATGGACTTCCATTCATCATTGATACCCATCAGGTCCTACTGACTTCAGCTACCTTTAAAAAACAGGGTATTTTTTTATACTGTTTTCCTTAAGCAGTTTTAGGGACCATTTTTCGAAGGGCATTTAGGTACCTAGAGGTATAAAATGGCAGAAATAAAATCTAAGACAGCTAGGCACCAAGCAGCCTCAAAAATCCACACAGCCCTTGTCTGCACCTCTAGGTACCCAAATATATTCCAAATCCATCTCTGAGGATCTATTTTTTTTTTTTTTAATCTGTGGGATAAAGAAATCTGCTTAAATAAATTATTCATTTTACAGGCTACAGAAGAAAAACATTAGTAAATATTAGTGCAACGGCATGACTTTACTGTTTCAATGTCTTTAAGGACAGCATTCTACAGATAATTTACTCTCTGCCCATGCACTTGTGCTTACACTGGAAAATATCTGTGCACTGACAAGTAGAACTGGCACAGATTCCACCACAGCGACTGCAGCGGCACTCCAAAACCTTAACCTTCTGATTCCACTGAGGATCACCTGCACTCTGGGACTGCATACCAAAAAAAAAAGGTGAACAAGCAAACTTAACAGAAAGGAAAAGCTGCTTTCATTCAGCATTTTTTATCCAGCTTACTATGAAAGACACAAGCAAAAGTGTATGAAGGATAAGATGATTTGCACACACTTAATAAACGCAGGCAAATACCAGCTTTGATCCCAGTAATTTTATTGGAAAGCTCAGTTCACCAGAAAGTGTGTGAGAGAGAAAGAAAGAGAGAAAAGCAAAAGTGACTGAATGCAAAGGGAAAAGTGCTCGCAACTTAGGCCTAAGTGAAGGGAAAAACAGAACCCTAGAATTAAGGTCTTTTGAATACAGGAATAATAAACTTCCAAGTAAATGTCACTTCACTTTGACTGAGTTTCCCCAATTGGGTACTGTATATATATAATTTTTTATATATAATTATTAGGCACACACTTTCCATGTTCTTTCCCCCCAAAAGCAGAGCTGACAATGGTGACAGCAGAATGTGTAATTAGTTTTTATTGTTCCCCTGACAGCCATAGCTCTGGAAGGACCCCTTGCCTTTTCCATTGTAAATGTTATGGAAAAATACACTAATGACAGGCATTTAATTATGGGCACAGCGACCAGGATGGGAGTTGTGCCAAATGTGATTGGCAGATTTGGATACCAGATATTCACAGCAATGGTTCTTTTTTTTCACACACCTAGTAACCCAGATTACTAAAGATGTGATTTTTTTAAAAAGTTTCTTTGCTAAGTTTTGCTTATTGGTTATAGATATTATTACCAACAAACACCAACTTGAAAAAAGACAGGAAAAATCAATAGACAAATGGATATCCTTTTGCTCAAAAGCAGCAAGAGGTTTTCTGAAAGAGCTCTATCCAGTGACAATGCCATCAGCATAAAAGAAATCCCCAGCTCTGGCACATAGATGTTATTTTTATTCACTTTTAAATTAGAAATTATACACAGATACAAGCAAAAATATATTATGTCCCTTTAATACATCTTTATTAAATATTTACAACAGACTGTCCCACATTCTCAACTGTAGCTGCTGAGGTGCTTTTTCGCCTGATTAATTAGCAATTGGGAGACACGCTTTTTGGCAGCTTTTGTATCCCTATTATTTCTTCTGCTTTGGCACAAAAACTCCCTTTTGGGAGTACCAGTATTTGTACTGTACCCCGCTTAGTGATGGATCACTAATTTTTAATAAGCTAAGCCCCAAGAGAACTATAAAAAGTTGTAGAAGTGTATTGGAGCAATAACTGTAAACAAATACAAAAAAGGGGGGAGAAGAGCTGTTTCAGTACATAAGTTTGAGGTCTGTTCCAGACAATGATGGAGAGCCTATCCAGGAGATCACACGTATTCTGAAGACACAAGTCTGAATTGGCTCTTAAATACTCGATCCAAATCTCTGCCTTTATCTTTAAAAAGCCTTAAAAAGGGGACTAGCTAATGTGGGTGCATATTTTCCTTGAAGAATGCTATATTTGAATGCCCCCACACTGTTTCTCATCCCTCCCCCAACCACCAGATGAATGAAATTACTCTGTGAAGCAGATCTCTATGAAGAATGACCACACAATTCTGGACCAAACGGTACTAAGTCTATGTAGCAGTCACAAATCCCTGGCTAAACTGAACAAAGCAACATTATTCCTAAGTGGTAAGTTTGGGAATATAAAAGTGAAGCTGTCTGGCTCTAAAGTGGAAACTTGCAAATAGCTGTAGAGTCAATGTTGGCTCTCCATCCCCCAGCCAGCTGGCTCTCATATCAGTAACTTCAAAAATGCAGCTTGCCATTACGGTGGCTTAAGGCACTTTATGTGCCAGTGCAATGACCATGCTGTGTGTGCATGTCAGAAGGTCAATACTTCCAAATTCCTGAGTCTCTCTTTATTTCCTTCTTGTCTGGAAACAATAGGAAAGAGAACAGGATTGATAGATCCTACTTTGTTAACTTCTGCTCACCAAATGCCCTGCCAGTATGAATACATAACTATTTTTAAAATTTGATTAGACATCAACTGAAGAAGGTGAAAAAAAAAAATCACCACACACACATGCACAAAAAACACCAATGCAGCTGTTTTTCCTGCTCATTAACAACATTAATTAGCAAATTTCGTTGGAGCAACTTTTTAACAACTCCACGGAAGCCAACATCATTAAAGCTGTTCGCAGTCCTTACATAACACTGATGAACTAGCCTAGCAAACTGAAATCTGGACTACAAAGATCATTGTCAAATCTAACAGTAGGTGAAATATTTACTTCTTTTTCCCCCTATCTCCTCACAAAAAAAATACACATTCACTTTATTTTACTATTTACATAGCGCTGTAAAACCAGCAAAACCTTAATCATAGATTGCAATTATTTTGTTTTGTTCTGATTAAAAGATTTAGAAGACTCCAAAGCTCCAGCTTCAAAGGCACAGATTGATATATGGTACTGAAATTTATGTACAAAATTAAAACAAATGTAAACTAAAACAACAACAAAAACAGCCATGTGTACAGCGCAGGTACTGTAATAAAAATTAATAAGTATTTCTTAATGATTCCCTGTGAGAATAGATAATGGGATTAAAGAATGTGAGTAGAGAGAAGGAAGAAGGTCTTCTGAATTGTAACATGAATATAAAAAATACTACTTTGAAGTCCGCAAAAGCTAGAAGGTAGTTTCACTGCTACCCGCAAAGGAAAGGCCACGGTGCCCAACTGCTACTGATGAACAAACCACATAGTATGAATATGTCTGCCACTGACCAGCATCCACCCACAAGCATAAAAATGAAATCATTTGGGGGAGCAAAAGTCATATTATTTTAATGAATAAGGAATGTCCATGCTACACAGCAAACATTAATTATGGTACACAGTATTAAAGTATGCATTTCTTAAATATAATTAGGCTAAATTTAATCTATAAGAATGAAACAAAAAGATATTTTAGCAGAATGATCAAAGCAAACATATCTCACA
Source organism: Alectura lathami (assembly GCA_013399715.1). Classification (NCBI taxonomy): domain Eukaryota; kingdom Metazoa; phylum Chordata; class Aves; order Galliformes; family Megapodiidae; genus Alectura; species Alectura lathami. The sequence continues at coordinate 45,038 of VXAV01002560.1, read as the reverse complement.
CTTCAGATTTTCGCCTCATCAGATGATTCGCAAGCAAATCATATCTTCTCTGCACTCCAGCACCATTTCATTACTGACATAAAAACTAAAAACGGGGTCTATCAAATAAAATGGCTTTTCAAGAGTCCAATAAAAACAAAAACAAAAAATGGAAAGTTACTCAGCAATAAACATGCTTTTTAAAATTATTATTATTATTATTGCAGTTATTACTGGTGAACAGTTCATTATTAGATTAATATGCTGATTTAATGATAGAAAAGCAAATATAAAAAATAAATCATAACCAATACTCTACTTACAGGTTTCATCAGTCTACGACCCTTTTTTTCCACACTGTATACCAGCCAGGATAGACAAATTCTTACACCAGATTATAGTGCAAGTGACAGACTACGATTCATAATCTTCAAGGCTTTTCAAATAAAAATTGCCAAACCTGAAGAATTAGCTATAAGAAGTTGATATCAGCAATTCAAGCAGATCTGGATAATTAACAGGGCTCTTGTGTATCTTCTCATTAGTTGATTTCTCTTTTCATAGCATTTTTACTGGTTGTGAATTTAAACAGAAAAAATGGCCATAAAAGTCCTAGCATACCAGATAACAGAAAATAGGCATCTAACTCTTTCTCTACATTCTGCAGCAGTCAAAAATAAACAAACTCATTTTTTTCATAAAACTAGGATCTAACAACGGATTTTCATCAACCTGTCAACAGTAAAATATGAAAGATGTTTCCCCAGATGAAAGATGTATGGTGGATTTACTTTTTTGTTATTGGAAACCATGATGTTCTATAGGAATGAAATATAATCTCAATTCTTTGTTTTTATTATTTTTCAAATACTTGATTTTAACACAAATCACATTTTAAAATGTGTAGGTATGGGAATCTGCATTTGCAATGTAAAAACCTATGTCCATTTTCTTAAAAAAGAGTATTTCACACACCTATACATTTGCATACTATAAAATAATATCCAACAATTTAAATGAGTTTAATCTAGCTTGTAGAGATTACACTGAATAGGGAGAATGTAGAGATGCAAGGAAGATTTCCAATGCATGAAGCAAAGGATTCTTTTCTTCCATTCAGCTACGCTGAACTACATTACAGTAGGGTTTAGTCACAATAACTGTAATACCACCAGAAAGTAGTTTCAATAACGTCTGTTTATTTTAAAAGGAAACGTTTCCATTTCATTGTATTTGTGTGCTGCTGACCGACTTGATTTTAAGCATGAGTGCAAAGAAAACTTAAACAAAACAGGACGTTGTATTCTCCACAGTGAATTACACCATTCAGAAACACTGGGAGATTAGATTAATCATAAGACTAAAGACATTTTTTTTCAAAAATCAATGCTCAGAACTGGATAGCAGCAGCAGAAAATCCCAGTCCCAAAATACTTCTCCTTGCCTTACAAAATCTGAAAGGGTAACAGTGAGTCAAAGCAAGACAGGTGCATCTCACAGCTATGAAGAACTACTGACTACTCATGCTTCCTCCAAAAAGGGTTGTGTCTTTGTTAGCGTTTTCTCTGAGGAGTTTGAAACGACCAGCCTTCTTTATGCGCTTTGTTGAAGCCTGATATTCCACCCATGCAGTATGCTGCCCAGTGACGTGGCTGTTTCTAGAAGCAGCAGCAACAAGGTACTCTGCTAAGTCCAGAGAGTTCTCAAAGCACATGCCTGTAACTTCCTCTGTTTCATGTTACATCTGTGTTCCTGTGTGCTCAGGCATCAACCCACCTGGCTACCTGGCCTGGGAGCTGCCAGCGTGCAGAGAAACGGCACAACGGGAAGATTGCCAGCAATTAAAACACAGATACAAGCAATTTCATTAGTAGTAATAATTATTTTATTTTAAACTGAAAAGATCTTTACTGGAAGATAAGAGCTGAGAATTAGATTGTTCCACTATTCATTTTCAAAATGCTTAGGTTCAGTGACTTAAAATTCAGAGATTTTCTTCTCACAGCAGAGTAGTGCCACACTAGCTTCTAATGATACATTTCAACACACACATACACACACGCTCACATCCATATGTATACAACCACCGAGAGCCATGCATATTCACATAAGAATATATACGCATATTACACATTACACCATAAGACTACAAAGACCACGACTCCTGAAGGACTAATTGCATCCATTCATTTCCTCAGCCCAGCATGAAGCTGGTAGATTGCTGGGGTCATGGCAACAGGGGAGGGAGAGGACAGCTCATCTTTGTCTGTCCCTCCCAGAAAGGACATGGGGCTAGCAGAAAGAAGGCAATGAAGTATCCTCACTATGTGCATTTCCTGAAGACTTGATAAGAAGCATTTCATGAAGACCATTTACCACTTTACAAGGTGCCTTTCATGCAAAGGTGGAAGCCAGTCAAACTACTGTTCTTTGTGTAGTTTTCCCATAGAACATTTCAATCTCCCTCAAAAATCCACTTTTAAAATAAACACCAGAATTCTTTCCGACGCACGAAGTATTACCAAAGCTACTAAGGGCACAGAAAGTAGGCATAAAGAATTGAAGGCTTTGGTACTGATCTTTTAATTACAAGAAATCAGTCAGAGATTGTTTCAGCTCTTGGAGCCAGCTGCCAGATAAAATGCTATCAAAACATAAGCCATACTGCTTACACGCCCCAAAGTACTTAAGGGGAACAATGTTTTCCTTGACATACAGAAATGACATGGAATACCAAAGCCAAACCAATGCCTTGATTTTGCCCCTTTTCACCCCCAACTTCTTAGCTGTTCTTCACAAGCGCAACTGCCTCCTTCCTATTCCAACTGCATGTTTTCCCTCATCTCTGGACACAGGCAGAACTATCCCAAGATGGAAAACAAACCAGAACAGCAAGCAAACAAACAAAAAAACAGCCACATAGCCTCAGCGCACACAATCACTATGCCATGGTGAAACCTGCTTATAAGCGGGCGGGAGGACAGTGGTCCATCCCTCCACCCACCCCTCCACCCAGCGCAACCCCAGAAGTGCCGGGGCAGTGGGGTGCAGACCTGCTCAGTGCCAGGTCTGCGCTTGTGGGATCAGGGCAGCACTCGTACACGGCCACGCACCCACCAACTTAACAGAACTCTGGAGCTGCACTGTGCACCTCGGTGAGGTCGGATGCTCTTCTGAACCAGTGCCTACACACCCAACTACTAAATCCACCTCATTTTAGGCATCTGGGTTGGAAGATTCTGGTCCATGCAGAGAATTTTCAGAAGCATCCGCTTGATCTCCTGTTCTCTGATTCCCAAGCATGTCTCTTAACAAAAACTCTAGCACTGTTGATCAAAATATGGTATCCAGGTTAGTAATGAGAACTAAGCAGTTGAATTAGAAATTATTTTGCTGTATAAAATTTTCTAATTGCTAGCTGATTTCTTGATTTTATTATCCACATAAATGTGTGTCCACACACACACAAAGAAAAAACAACAGCATCCTATGTCTTTATAATAATTATTTTGAGAATGTAATTTCATACACAATTTTCTTGCATAAGATACAGCCAAATTCAATAATACTCCTAACAAAAAATACTTATTTTCCTGAGACTGCAAGGTTTGGCCTCTCTATACAGCCAGAAACTAGACTTGAATTGCAAGTATATTTAACTACCTTGAAACCAGTAACAATTTACAAAGCTACATAACCTGCCACTGAAAATAACTTGGAGGAAAATACCTAAATATAAACCGCAACCATGAAGCACAGCCCTGCAAGCAGAAAAATGTAATAATTACCACAAATAGTTCAAGTTGAACTTTGACAAGATTAAAAGCAGTAGCAAGTGCTAAGCAAGTAGACTGCTTCAAAATTTGGCTCAGGTACATGACATTTTGGCTGGATTTTCATTACAAGGACACTAGCTATCAGGATTAAATGCACATGCTCCATTACCAAACAAACTCCCAAAACTGTTTCAGATTCAGAGGAATATTCTGTGACAAGAATATTTTGCTCTCCTCTGTAAGAACTCATATGCAGATGGTACTGAAAGACATTAAGGAGGTAATTAGAATTTATGTACACCTAAATCTAAGCCCATGAATAACAAAACCATAAGATACATTTTCAAGTTTACTCAATTAATAATTTTTAATCAAAAAAAAAAAAAAAAAAAGATAAAGCAACCTTACTTCATTATGCTTCAAAAATCTAATACATAAGAATTACACCATTTATGGTATTTCATGTATGCTGAAGACTAAATTTGTATCAGAAAATAAGGAATGGGAGGGAATGCTTTGTAACAGCAGACTTAGGCTTTATATGAATACACAACTTTCTGTTACTCATACATACTAACAATAATGATACTGTAACACTTTTTAATTATTCTTCCAGAACTTTGGCAACTATTCAAGAAATGCAACATGAACTTTGTTAACAGACTCGCAGGCTCTTTTTTATTTACCAACATATTGTTCACAGAAGGAGCACTTTTCAAAATGGGCCACTCATCAATTTACTGTTGTGTCCTTTAGAAAGGATGGGATCTTTATATAAATTTGCTTGAGTTTCATACAAAGAAAACTAAACACCACAGTATCTGAGGTAAACTGAACTATTACAAAATTTTTCAGACAATGTTTTCATGAAACCTTACTTTACTTTGCCTTCAATCATTATCAACATTTCATTTTTAAACTAAATTAAGTATTCTACACTGGTTTATTAATTCTGAATAAACACAATAAGGAAGCAAGCTAATGCAGAGTGGCCGCATTAGTAGCTAAAGAATGAGAATATATTTTGCCTTCCAATTTCAAATCTTTACCTCACAGTATGCATTCCTACTTCTATGCTTTTTTTTTTTTTTTAAAAAAAAAAAAAAAAAAAAAAAACATACTGTCCATCTCCCAAACCTGTCTATGCCTGGAAGCAGATAAATCACTGTGAAGGTACTCCAACAGCACCGTTAACTGACCTAAAAATGCTGATAACCGAAGTGAATTTTGCCTTTGCCTTAGATCCTGACAAAGAGCTTTCAAAGCATAAGTGTTTTCTTTGGGTCTCCTGCACCAAACCAATCAGGCGTTTGCCTGTTTCTCTGTAATGATCATGTAACTTGGAAAGCACACTGTATAAAAGAAAGGAGAAATGTGTCTGCACCCTGCTCTTTCTCACAGTTTTAACTCACAGATAAACATGACATGTTTGAACAGATACTTTCATTGTGAGAGGACAGTGAATGTTTTAAGAGAGCAATGAATGTTTGTTTGTAAAAGGGAAGGTTTCAAAGCATCTTGCAATTAAGTCTTCCTGTGGTATTTGGAAGAATAAGAAAAATAAGTTTTCTCTGCAGTCAGAGAAAACATCAGTTTAATGTTGGATTAAGAAAAAATTTCATTAACAGTGGTAAAATACTATTAAACTTTTCAAAGTCCTTACAAATCCACTCAATGCGTAATACCTACTGTCTAGGTAAGTCCTGCTTGAACCTTCCACTATCTCTACCCATGTGCAGTTGTGTGAGATCATCACATACAAGACCACAGAAGTTAAAAATCTTGAATGTAAGGTTATGTTTGAAGTATTTTATTTTTAACTGGTACGCCAGCAACATGTGCAGATCATTTAGGGAAACCTATTTCTTTCAACAATCCTTCTTCTGCCCAGTGGGATTTGTGAATATCATTTTTTTTTTTTCCAACAGTAAAATTTCATTTTGCCTAACGACAGCAGAAAAAAGCTCTTTTTGAGAGACAAGCATTTTCTGAGTCTTGTGGTGTAAGATGTAACTTTTTGTCTTATTTACGATGAGCAATTTTTTTCAAGTAATACACATATCAAGAGGAAAACACAGAGAGGGGCAATTAAAATTATAGATGCTCATCATTCCCAGGCATGACTGTTACTTTGGATAAATTCTTTTTGTCTCAAGCTTTTTGCGCCAACCATTTAGCACTGAGGCGCTGTGAGCACGAAGGCAGCATTCAAGCGCGGGACGGACTGGCTACATCCATGCACATGAAAATTCTGCTCGTAACTTCTGCATCACCTATTTTGATGCCACTCCAGAATACAGAGTAGAGCGGTTTTCTGCAGGCAACACAGATCTATTAAAAAACATGACCTGTGATAAAAATCAATGTGCTAATCTTAAACCAAACAGCAGTATCAGAAGCATAAAAAAAAAAAAAAA
>VXAV01002560.1:1206-36000 GCA_013399715.1 Alectura lathami | reverse complement strand
GGGCCGGGCGCCGCCCCCAGAGGAAGGGTCGCGCTCGGCGGCCTCGCTGGGGTGTCGTGGTTTTATTTTGTTATTATTTTACGAGTTTTTCTCAGCGTGCCAAGACTAATCCTCACGCCCCAGCCTGGCTGGCGTTTTCCCTTCCCTTCAGACTTGACCAAGGTGAAAGAGCACACAGTAAAGTTGAACAGAAATACCCCAATCTCTTTTATTTATTTTTATTTTTTAGCAGAGGGCCTGTGCCATCTTTGTTATCAAAGGCCTAAAGCTGTGTCTGGTTCTCCCTCTCTCTTTGTGGCTTCCTCCGGCCTCGCCAGTGCACCCAGGTCTGCTTATCCGTAGGGCATCAGGTCTACCCACCTAACGGCCTGGGCAATGCAGACAACCAACAAAATTTCTTTTCTTACTTTTTCATTAAAAATGAAACCAGCATCCCTAGCTTTTCCTATCTTTGCAATAACGTCGCTGAACAGGAACGGGCATGTGCAATATTTTGTTAGTCTTTTCTCTCCGGTACTGGCAGATGTGCAGGAATCGCTGCTACTGCAGGAAAATAAGTAAATAAATAAAGATAACATGAACTTTTTTTTTTTTTTCTTAAAAAATATCCTCAGCTATGTTTGTAAGGAAAGGTTAGTGATTTTTTTTTTTTTTGTCTTTGTCTATGCCATGTGAGGAATATCACAGGGAAGGTGCATGGAATTGGTTTGTTTACTCTAAAACTCCTTTTAGTAGCAGAGCCAGAGCTTAAGACAGCTGGTAAAATGCCTTGCCAGACTTGGGCGCGTTAGTTTTTGTTGAACAAACAGAGGTATGTGAAAACTTTTCAACAACAACAACAACAAAAATAAATAAAAACAAGAATATAGCAGGAAAATGTGTTCTTTTTTTGTTGTTGTTGTTTTGTTTTGTTTTTTTCCTGCTTTACTTGGCAAGCAAGCTGTAGGTGGCTGGGTCTTATTAATTTAGGGACAGTACAAACACATAAATCCTTTTGACCAAGGTAAGAAATTAATTCTGCATACAAACAGGTCATATTTTAATGAGCAGAAAGTGGCTTTTTTGTTACATCATGGTCAATCTTAAAGACACACCAAATGCCCAGCACTCCCTGCTTCTAGTGCACTCTCCACTTTTGCTGTTATGTGATTAAACAATTACTGATTCCATAACTATAAACAGCTTCTGTATGCCAATAGCCCCTGCCTTAGCCTTTATTTTGTAGAAACATAGAGATTGATGAAAAATGATTTGACAGTATCTAGAAAAAAAATGGTACACAGGCACTGTAAGGGTCTACAGCTGCCTCTGACAAGCCGCTGTAGCAGCTTCTAGATCTCTAGCTTCACAGCGTTAATCAGTATTTAAGAGACAATTTACAGCATGTACTTTCTTGATAGTTGCTTAGATTCTCCGTGCATTGGATATACGTGCAGCAGTTACTACGTTGATTGATCACGTCCCTCAAAATAATTAAACCAAGCACAGCTTCAGGCATTGTCTCAGGGAGAAGTGATAAATCTGTAGATTTTTTTTCTTTACTGATTTCCTTTAAAAATATACATAGAGTTGCTGTCATTATTCAGCAATACTTGCTGTCTTAAGCAGATACAAATGACTCCAGAGAAGACACTCATCTGCATTACTCATGTAAGTAGTATTGTTCAAGTAATTCGTTTTATTTCACAAGTGCCATTCAGTATTCTGAAAGACAGAAAATAGCACAGGTATTTCCACATGGCTTTACTTTTCAGAAATTTGTGTGAAGTTTCAGGAGTAAAAGTAGTAGACCTGGGTGTTGCCTTCTCTGAAGTTAACTCCACTGACCTGAAGTCAGTTACAAAAGTAATTCTAATGTTTTTTCCTTATGGGAAAAAAAAAAAAAAAAGACAATAAGAACTTTCTGAATAAATGGATGCATTCTGCAAATCAGTAAAGAGTGTAGTTGCATTTCAATCTCTTAGTCTTCATTGTATAGAAGTATGAATTTTTAAATTGTGCAATTCCATTTCAGTATAAATTGAATAGAGATAGTGGGACAAAAAATACATTGTCCTATGGTTAGCCTCTGTTTAAAAATCATCTTGATGTTTGGTAAAAAGTACCACACAAAACTATATCTTCTTTGTTTATCTGTTATATGTGTTTCTCATAACCTGAAAACATCAGGCTTCCTTATATTTTTAATTGCTTTCTGATCCCATAAATCTGTTCCTGAAGCAATCTTTGCTTAGAAGCAATCTCAGGTTCAAGTTTTGCAAATTAATAACTGAAGAGAATGGTTAATCATTGTAAATTCTCTCATCTTTTACTATAATTCCTAATACTGTAAGCTGTCAAAAAGTAATATAGAACAAAATCTCAAACTAATTTCCATATGAGAGGAGTAGGTTTCAAAGGCATAAATAATGCTGTTAGAGAGAATCACTGAATTCTTTATAGAGAAGTCTATTAATCATCTGATTGCAGTGGACAAATATTAAGTCAGATATGAAGTTTCTGTCTAGGTGATCTCTCTGACTTAAAAGTATTTTTTTCTTTCTCAGATTTATTTACCTATGACAGACTGTGTGTATTGCATACACATTTATTATTATTATTATTATTTATTTATTCATATAATTTCTGAGAGGAAGAATTAGTCTTTTGGAAGAGAATAGAATGAAATGGCTGCAGAAGAACCTGACCCAGTACTTACTTGTGTGCGTGAGTATTTTCTGCTGGCTAGAAGAGGGGTATTAAATGAAGATTCTTGGCTTTCTTTTATTAAACTGTCTGGCAACTGCCTTGCTTTGCTAACGCTCATTTTCTACTCTATCAACCAGAGATAACATATATGCCTGCTGTACTGTGATGTACCGAGGGTTCTTGACTCACGTTTTCGGATGTTCAGAGGGGTAGCATTGGGGTCTTTGTCTTTATTAAGAAAGAAAGAAAGAAAGAAATGAAGAAAAAGGAACAAAAAATATAATAAATTCTAGGCAACATTTTGGGGGATGAAAATGTCCAGAGGCATTTTCAGGCTTCTTATTGCATCCAGCAAACCATATGTATTTCTTCTACCAGATGGTTCTTAAGAATGTATTGTTGTTTTTAATGGAAATTTTCAACAATTACCAGCCTTGCATCCATTTCACCTTATCAGTTAAAACCTGCATGTCTGCCTGAACAGTTAAAAGTGCTCAGCTCGCACATCAGGCAAGACTTGTTCAGCATATATCAATTTAGATGTTAGTCTGAACACTTTAATATACTGGGGGAAACTTTGAGAAGAAAGCAGAGAATTTCCTGGCTTCAGATTGACGTTTTATCTTACTTTATTTTATTTTGAAGTCTGAGATAAAAAGAATTACAAGGGAAGACGTTTTCAAAAATATGAATGGAAGCAGAGTACTTAGAAACAGTAGAAAAATCTACTTTGAAGTTCAGATCTAATGTCCCCTCCATATACATAGCTAACAACTTGGTTACAGTGTATTACCATTCAAGCTTGTGTTTGTCTGTTCAAGTGCTTTTCTTCATGATTGTAAGATACCTAATTATTTGACACACTTGCAAGAGCTCAAAATTCATGTCTGTATGAACTTAAAATATTTTGAATGCTGTCATTTTGAACGTCCATGTGAAAGCATTTGTTTCTGCCCAGTCAAGATCTTCTGTACAGTTTTGAGCTTTATAAAAATTAAAGCCCATTACACTGATTTGTTATTGGTATCAAGTCAAAAGAATAATTGAAATAGCCCGAGGATGACACCAAAGCAATAAAAACTGTATAGCTTCCCTTTTGCCATCCATTTAAGCTCTTTCACTCTGCAAAAATTAAAATACATTAAATAATAGATCTTTTTAAAATATAAATCTTTTTAAAAGGTGTTTTTTTTTTTTTTTAATAGCATAAATTATTACAGAGCTAGTATCTTACAAAAACTTCAGTTTTGGTATTACCACTGTAGAATCAAATACTTAAAGCAAGATGTGACAAAGATTACGTAATTATGCAAAACCAAAGTATAAGACAAGAAGAGCAAATGGATTCAGCAGACAGTATGAATATAGTTATCCCAGAGAATCCTGTCCACTTCTGCAAAAAGCTCAGTATTGAACACTATACACATTATGCAGATTATGTTACATCAGCAGGCTCTCATTTCAGCATCTGTGCATCTCCAGTGATGACATGGCAGGAATGAAACCAGAGAAGGTAAATAATAACCCTGTTTGACCTTGTGATATTTTTACGTGATATTTTTTGATACTTGTTGTTCACACGCACATGCCAAGACTGCCTTTTTTCCAGAATCCACATGATGGAACTTAGGTTTTCAGGACGCTTTCTGTAAGCTGAGTGACTGCAGCTGGTGTACCCTAGAACATCGGTGCTTGCTTAGGAGCCCTGCTTTCAAGCAGTCTTTTCAAAACAGAAGGAGGTTTAAAACCAAACCAAAACGAAGGAACAACAACAAAAGATAAGCAGAAAAGAAGGAGACATTCATGTGCAGGTAAAACTGAAATACTGAATTCAAAATAATATGACAAGAAATAGGTGTTTTCAGGTGTTTGTGGTTCTTCTTGCAGTAACACACTGATCAGCGGTACCTTGCTCAAGGGCATGCTGTCTTTTGTCTGTTGCTTGTTGTGTGGGAAGGACGGCTAGCTGTTTAGCTGTTTCTTTTTCCAGCTATGTTCAGATAAGTGAAGAAAAACAAGTATTAGAAGATCACGGCAGGGGTGGACTGCTGTCATCATTTGGAAACCCTGTACTTGACTGCCTTTGAGCCCTATGCAGTATACATGATTATTAATTTTGATTACTAATAACACACATTACAAGAGTAAAAAACAAAAATCCCACGATACCCTTTAACATTTTTAGAATTTAATCAACATTCAGGATCCAATTTAAGTTTGCAAAACTACAGTAATTATTCTTGTTGCTCATTTCACATATGAATCATAAACCATGAAATCACAAACAGTTCCTATCTGTTGCAAAACCCTGTGCTTGCTTGTGCGTATCTTCCAATGCATATCGAAGTCTTAGGCTTTGACACCATTCCCTCCTCACACAGCACCATCCGTCAACTAACATTACTCACATTAGTGAAAATGAATCAACAGGGAAAAAAAAAAAAAAAAAAAAAAGAAAACCAAAGAGCTGCAAAGTAGGTTATTACAGATCATGCTGCAGCTTTGCTCTCTCTGCTCCGGAGACACTTCCCCCGTTACACAGAACAAGACGTAGCTAGAGTTTAGTGTCTAAAGGCAGCACTCAGAAGCTTGTATGCAAAGCTTGCTCAATGGCCTAAGTTAGTCCCTCCATCTATGAAATGGAAGAGCTCCTTTGCTAGTGCAGGCTTTGTGTGTGCAACTGTTACAGAACGATGTGCAAAGGAGCTTCTTTCTTCTGCAGCAGCAACAGACCCAACAGAGAGTTGTTATGTGTCAGGGACGGCTGATGGCCGACGTGGGTGGTTGTCTTCAAGGGGCTGTCGGCATGGCCTGAAAGCCACCTCGGTGGGTACTGGCTGTAGCTTCTGACCAGTACTTGTTTGTAGGTAAAACAGTTCCACTGGTACTGCAGCAATGGAGCAAGGTTATTCATGTGGTGGAGGAAACCTTACCTGGTTAAAAGAACAAACAGAATCAGGACTGATACATTAATTACAATTAATTAGCAAGCAAATTCTGGAGATGTCTGTGTGCAGCTATGTGCCTGTGAAGGTCTTAGCTGGATGAGAAAAATCTCAGAGGCTTCAGTGATTAAATACTGAAGACACATTTACTTATATAAAAGTAATATAAAAGGCAATATAAAAGACAATTGCAGTGTCTTCAGCTATGCTCTTTGTACTGTGAGTGTTCTTTGTGAAAAGCCAAATCTTGGAAACACATAACTAAGAGAAAATCCACCCATTTAATTTTAATATATTTTTTTATATGTTTCAGCATAGCTTGCAGTAGAGTTTGAAGGGTGAGCCATATGTGTTTTATAAATGGCAGGACAAATAAATAAGATCTCACATTCGTGACCAGGTACCTGCCATTTGCAGTCCGAAGTTTGTACCCATTCCAATACACAAGAGAAAGCGAGGAGTATCAGGCATTTCAGAAGACAGCTAAGCCATAACTTTCAAGATACGAGCATGAAAGATGGGAGGAGAACATTTTCTTTATTCCTAAATCAGTTATGCCCCCTAGCATAATACTTCTGTTGCACATTTCCTAGGCAGCCTTTTCCTAGTTTGGCTGACTGTTGAATTCCAATAGGTTAGACTCAGCCAAACAAGCACATAGCAGTATGAGCTGCCCTGCACAGTCTGTGCCAACAAAACAGACGTCAGCTTGGCAAATGCCAGTCTGATAATGGCCTTGGAAAGCCAGATGCAGAAAAGGAATAAGGCTTAAATCTTTTAAGGCTGCTTCATGGGACTGCGATTGTAGTCTCATGATCAGTGAAAGTGCTGCGGATGCAGTAGAGAATGAATTTATAAAAACATTGCAGAAGTTTGAATGACATCGTCTGCTTTGTGCCTGTTCTAAGTGAATATTATTCTCCTTATCATCAGTCACTCCACAGCCTCGCAAAGCATTGTACCGGTGGAGAAGAAATTAACTACAAGAGTTATTTTCCTAGATCATAATGTCGAAATGTATGAGGACACACAATTGACTCAGAAAGGGAGAGAGTACTGCTTTTGGCACTCATAATCCTTCATTTCATTATGATTTTTTTATGTGTTCCATCTCAGCTTTTGCACAGTCTTTGCACTGCTTAATATAAATAGTTAATGGAAGTATTACTTTTTGAAACTGAAGTTACAGAAAACTAGTATAGTTAAGAAATTAATTTCACATCTTTTTGGCAATTGTTTGCTTTTACTGTCCTTCATTTTGGACTTTTGCCTTATGCACCTCAAAGATACGCATCTTATATTTGACAGTGGAAAGGTGTTCTCAGAACTAATTACATCAAGATTCCATTTCAAAGTGAAGAAATCAGAGAAGACATTGGAATCCAGCTAACAGATGACTAAAGAACAGCTCTGAAATGTAAGACTATCTTACAATTGTAGATGGGAAATGCCAAAGTCAAGAACTGAGCAATTACTAATAAATCATAAAAGGGCAGAAATATGATCTTGAAAAGTACTCATAAGCAGTTTTCTTAATGAGAAGGGATTACTAATACCTTATAAAATCCACTGTGCATTCTTTGTGTTAGAACATTTAGCATTTTTGCATAGACAAAAGAGAACTGTAATTGTTCAATGCTTCTGAAATCCTTTGTCGACAGGCATACAGTAGACGTGGAGTAGAAAATCATGTTACTCTAAAGGCTGCTGATGAAATCAACAAACTTGCTATCACTTATGACAGTAAAAAGGTTTTCCTTTTGAGTGACAACTGATGTTATCTGCTATGCAAACATTGCTACATCCCCTCTAAGCAAAGTAATAGGAATAACAATTAATTTTGTATAACTGTTAAACCTTACTTCCAAGGTGGGGGAAAAAAAAAAAAAAAAAAAGAGACAAGAAAAGCAAAAGGAAAAAGAAAAAGGAAACAAAACAAAACAAACAACAACTGATAAAGCCAGAACATGAGACTGGACATCTAACGTCAACAATCTCAGTAATTTTTTTTAGTACTAAGTTACCCAAGATTTAACGAGTTTGCCATTCCTTTTACATGTATTAGAATATGAGCTCTGTCAGAATTTAATCAGAAGAAATCCTCGCATTTAACAAATCCTTGAGGTTAAATTCTGTATTTGTCTAGATGGCCTAATAAGCAGCAGAATGGATGTTCTTTATTTCAAAAAGTGCACGATGAGCATTGCGACTGCTGTACAGTAGTGCACAAACTTCCTGCTCGTGGAAGGCACCAACTGAGATTGCCACACGCTGAGCATACCCATTGCTCATTAACCTTCAGAGCAGTTAAGGATGCCTAGAGTTTTACAGGACCAAATTCATCGAGATTAGGCCTGGAGCAAGTACATCTGCCAAGAATTGCAGTAAAAGAAAATCTGAATGTACTGTTAGAAAACATTACTGATTGAGTCCAGAATCCATGCAAATTATCAGAGGAGTGTCTTGCAAGTCACTTATGAGAAAAACAGCAGCAACACGCTTAGCACAGTCCTGCCAGTGTCATGCAGACCTGCCACAGCAGGGTTTCTCTTGCATGGCTTGTACCTGCATGATAGTGCTCTGCTGCATAGGTGTTAGGACTTCAGGGATTCTTGTGTCTCTTTGTAAATTTAAATATGTGATGGAAGCGAAATCATACATCAAAATGTATGATAAATTTTCATTAATATTTGGAAAGGTTGTATGAAAAATCAAAGAATATTCTGTTGAGTTAAAGTTTTACCTGCAAACATATGCTTTCCAACAAAAGTATCGTGGGTTGTAGCTCATGTAGTACATGGTTGTTCAATGTAACTGGGCAAAACAGCAAAGGATATCATTATAGTACAGTAAATAACCCTGTAGTGTACAGCCTGGTATGACTGTTTATATGGGTAGGCTAAATACGAAACTCCAAAGCCTTTTCGCAATGAAGTCCCCTTTTCATATATACATATCTGGAAGAAAGCGTATTTTTTTTTCTGAAAATCTTGAAAGGTTAATTGTGTTTTAAAACAAGTAACTCTCAATTTTTCCTTTGTGGTCATCAATTCCACTTCTCCAAAGAACCTCATAAACACAATGGGCCCAATGCCAAAACAAAAATTAAATGCTTGTGTGATCCCCAAGGGAAGACATACTTTAACTATGAAGTATTCTCACAAGAAACCTTGTAAACCTTACATGAAAGTGAATGATCTAGAGTTTGTGGCATTCACGTTTGTTGCTCTGACAGCGCTGTTTATCAAAATAACTACAATTTTCAAAGAAAGAATACTTAATTTCAACTATATTGCTTTTCTGTCGGAAAGAACCCATAAATAATAAGTTCAGTAAGTTTTTGGTCTAGTTTGCAGTTGATCTAGTTTGTTCCGCAGCAGTCAGTTAATCCCTTCAAAGTATCATCTATTCGTCAGCTCATTATTTTCTCTAAGCATAGATGGAATATATTAAAACTATTTGGAAGCATTTAAAAAGAAAAAAGGTTGGAAGAGAATAGTACCCTGCATGTCAGCCCTTTTGAGATCTGAAAAAAAAAAAAAAAAACACATGCTTTGTTGTATTGTTTCCCAAGATACTTCTACTGTCCTTTCCCTTTTTCCTCATCTTCTGTATTTATCTGTGTTTCTTACACTCATTTAAGGAACTGAATTTAAAAAAGCAAGTCAGGTTACATTTGACAGCTATAGTTGCACTTGTATTACCCTGATATTCTCTAGCTTTTCTTTGCTTTTGTTACTGATTTGTAAGAGCTGGCTGTAATTTGGTAGCATGCATTTAAAAGAAGTGGCAGTTTAACATCAAAAGATACAGAATCAGTAAAGGTCTCAGATTTGCACAAGGTTTCCACATACACAATATGCTATTGTTTGTACTGCATATGCATAACAATTGTTTGAAAGTATTCAACCTTGCTTGCCAGTAAGTTCTCAGTCATGTGTATGGGCCTAGACCTTTTTACAGTCTGAGTTTTTTATTTGGTCTGCGTAGAAAGATAGCACCAAAATTCCTCCTGGATTGCAGAGAGAACTGGATTTCACCCAAAGTGAGTAAGCAACCTAACAGCATCAAACCATATATCTGCAATATGCATCTAAATGGTGTTAAATCTTGAAATACTGTGCCAGATTCTCTAACATAAATGTCTTTGATTTGCAGCTAACAGGAAATATATATTTATATTTCTGAAACTTGCAATTTTCACTCCAATGTATAGTAGAAAAATTCCTGATTTATTGCATACTGCAGGTATAAAAATAGATCTTGGTTAGTCGAGAATCATACAGGAGAATATATGGAAAATATAGCTGGTTGTAAACAAGGGAAAATATGTAAGGCTGAATGTGAGCAGGAATGAAATTACCTGTAATAGTCAGCCTTATATTAGCAATTTTACTTGACATTGTATGCAAATAGGAGATGATTTCAAGCAGGCATGGAAGTCATAATGATCTAGCAGTGATGAACTAGCTCATGGTTATTCAAGCCATGATGTGAGGCAGGCCTGTACAGGTGACTGTGTGGCAGGGTCACCTACAGTAGCGAGGCATTGACTCCATGGCCTTGGACCCCTGAAAGCCTTTCCCTGTTTCATTCTTGTATTTCTGAGAATCACCACTGGTAATTTCCCCTGAAGCATGGCTTACTGGCACAAGCTGCCCAGAGCAGCTGTGGGTGCCCCATCCCTGGAGGTGCTCAAGGCCAGGCTGGGTGGGCCCTGGGCAGCCTTGAGCCAGTGGGTGGCAACCAGCCCACAGCAGGGGGTTGGGGCTGGGTGGGCTTTAAGGTCCCTTCCAACCCAAGCTGTTCTGTGATTCTGTGTGTGACCCCACAGGGACAACAAACTTGAAATGTCACATTTATTTACTCAGCATATTAAATATATTTTACAAAGGAAGAGGAAGAACAGTTCTACCTTCTCATTTTTGCTCTTTTGTTGTTGTTTTACATTTGGGCTCCATACTTTCCTAGGAGCATCTGCAACTTTTCTGTAGGTCCCCAGAGCTGGGGATGACCGTGGGTTACAGGTCACAGCTAGCTCAGCGGGCTGTTACCTGCTAATACAGCATTCTGATGGTGTTGTGCTGAGGCCAAGGCCTCCATTTCCTTTCTGTGAGCTCGCCTCAGCAGTTCTTCAACAGTAAACAGGATGACTTGCCTAATGCTACCATGGCTTCTGTAGGAGCATCCTGTTGAGAAACCAGACTGAAATACTGCAGTGTTGCCTTCATTCTCCACAGATGCCCAGAATGCTGCTCTGTTAGGAACTGCACCAGGACCAAGCTGCACAGCTCAGGAAGCATGCTGCACAGAAGACGCTGTGACAGGCACCTTTCCATCCGTTTCAACTGGTCTCCCTGCTGGTCAACTTAACAGGATGCTACAAA
Organism: Alectura lathami; assembly: GCA_013399715.1. Lineage (NCBI taxonomy): Eukaryota > Metazoa > Chordata > Aves > Galliformes > Megapodiidae > Alectura > Alectura lathami. Next base: position 24,980 of record VXAV01002560.1, on the reverse strand, counting down.
CAAGAGCGAGAACTGACTCTACAAGCAAGCACAGGGGGAGGGAAAATATAACAAGCAGTGAAAACTCTCCTTCGGACCACCACAACACGCGAAGGAGTGCTCCGAAGGAGTGTGCCTGGAGGAGCTTCACCGCTGGCTGCAGCGACTCCGGCTGCCGCCGCCCGGGCGCAGCGCGATCCAGGCCGGGCCTTGGNGGCCTGGGCCAGGTGCCCGCGGGGCCGGGCCGGGCCGGGCGGAGCCGGGCGCGGGGGGGTGCGTTCAGCAGGAGGTGTCGTGCCCCTTATAGCTCAGCTTCGCGGGTCTGCGTGCCAGTCCCCCGCTTCCTCGGTTCAGATGCGGTGCCTTGTTTTGAAAATAGGGAGCTAATGCCACCGGAACGCTCGTAAATTAGATGGTGGAAGCTGCGCTGTGCGAGATATATCGCGGCTATCGTAGTGATACAGAGTAATCACAGTCTGCACTTTACAGCAGTGCTTTACCAGATTGGTGTTTGCTTCTTGCACAGCCTTTAAAAAAAATCATTTAACCTGTCTTATCCATAGCTTAGGAATCTGCACAGCAGTTGTAGTAATAATTATCTGCTTTTCACCAGTTTTGAGGGAATTAATTAATGTTTATTAAGCATGTAAAGTCCCTTGGATGAAAGACACTACATTAAAAAAAAAAAAAAAAAAACTATTACAGTTAATATTAAATACCAAAATGGATGACCACAAAAATTCATCCGATCTTTAGTATCCTGCAGTCCCTATAAATTCTCTTTATTTGACCTATATGATTGCTCAGGTGTCTCTCTCCTAAAATCGTATCTAGTCTTGGATTTTAAAAGTTTGAGGGATAGACAATCTGGTCTCTCTGGACAGCTGGTGATCCTATAAAGCTAGCTGCTACACTACTGGATCGAATTTGCTGAGCTGCAGCTTTCACCCCTTTTGATTTCACCAAGCCTTTGTCTGCTAGACAAAGCACTCCGTTATCATCTTGTATCTTCTCTTCTAGTTGATGCTTATGTTTCCCCCTGACTGAAATGTCTCTTTGATAAACTGGACCAACTTGAGTGACTCTAGCATCTCACTAATAACCAGCTTCATAGTTTTTATTTCGGTCTTGTAGTTATTCACTGAACATTTTCCAAATTGTCAGGCTTTTTTTTTTTTTTTTTTTTTTTTGCGTGGATACTAGAATTGGATGCAAATGGATTCAGCAAGCCACATGAAGGTAACAGAACTTCTTGCTTCTCACAGATAAGTATTTCTTTGCCAACACCTCTGACTACTACATTATCTCTAAAAGTAAAGTTGAACCAAATAAATAAAGAGGCTTGTAAACGCTTGATTTTTCACCTTAAAGAGAGAAGCTCTGTCTCTTACGCCTTTTAAGGCTTTTGGTCTGCCAAAATGACTTGCATTTTCATTTCTCTACCCCATTGCTTGTACACCAGATAAGTGTTGCATAAATAAACATGTGCTACATTTAGTAATTATGTAGTAAGATCAGACTCTTCATTTCCAGGATCTGCATGTGAAAATTGGTGTTTCCCTATCCCTATACAGTTTGAATCTTTAGGGAGGCTGAAGTAATGAATCAGTAGCCTTTCTCACTGCAGTGTAGTTGTATAGTTTTACTTGCCTTAGCACTTCTGTGATCCCCAGGCTATAGCTGCATCTTGCATGAAGATCTTACACTGAACTTTTTCCTTCCCCATGTTTCTTTTCTCTGCTTCTTTCTTGTATGTTACTTTCTCTCAAACTGACTAGAACAATCCTTAATAGTATTTGCTGTGTTCCTTTCAGACTTCCATCTTTATGCTCATCTGAACAATGGTAAAGTGCATTTTTTCAGGTCTCTTTATCCTACTCTAATTAGATCATTGTGCCCTGAATTTCCACCTGAAAATATGTGTTTCCTGATGTTCTTTGTCCTTTTTCAATGTAATGGTAGAGACATCAGTGACAAGAAAAGCAGATGCTACTTAGAGTTAGAAAGAAGCAATGTTACATAGAAAGAAGCAGTAAATTTAAAGTAAGTTACATACTGTAGAACACAGACATTGTCAAACTTCCTCTGGTGTAGACCCTAGTGATCCCCTCAGTGGAGTATTACATGCCAGGTGTTGAATCTTCGCCTTCTCTTCAGAAGTTGCGCCATAATACTGCAAATCTAACCATGAAGATTTTTATTCTGATATTCAAACTACTTTTCCTCTTAATTTAACTTTCTCTCATGCTAGCTGTATCCATAAACCATTGCTCTTCCTTCATGGGGATTACAGTCTTTCAGTGCATGTTCTTGAATTTAATTAGGAGACGTTTAAAATAAAAAATCAGATTGGATATTTGGAAAATTCAGGCTGGAAATTCTGTTTGGATATTAGGAAAAGATTCTTCACCAAGAGGGCGGTCATGCAGTGGAACAAGGTCCCCAGAACACCAAGCCTGCCAGAATTCAAGGAGCATCTGGACACTGCTCTCAGACATAGGGTTTGGATTTTGGGTGGTCCTGTGTGGAGCCAGGAGTTGGACTCATTCTTTGTGGGTGCCTTCCCCCTCAGGATGTTCTGTGATTCTCTGATTCTATGAAGTTCATCAAAATCAGTTTTGATTCTGACTTACTGGACTAGGCTGATGTCAGAGTCCAATACTCTCTGACCGAGTGTCCTGATTTTGGCCAGACTAGAGGTAATTTTCTTCATAGTAGCTGGTATTATGCTGTGTTTTGGATTTAGTATGAAAATAGTGTTGATAACACATGGATTTTTTAGCTGTTGTGATTTTTCAGCTTCTCATGTTGCCTTGCCAGCGAGGAGCTGGAGGTGCAACAAGGAACGGGAAGGGGACAGAACTGGGTCAAAGAGATGTCCCATGCTGTGTGGTGTCATGCTGAACAATAAAACTGTGGGAGTTGACTGTCAGATTGCTGTTGCTCAGGAACTTGGCTGGGCATTGGTTGGCGAGTGCTGAGGAACTGTATTGTGCATCACTTATTATTATTTGGTTTTGTTTTGTTTTCCTTTCTTATTAAACTGTCCTTACTTTAAGCAGTTTTTCACACTTTTGACTTTTTTCATTCTCTCCCCCATCCCGCTTGTGGCAGGGTGACCAAACGGCTGCAGTGTTTAGCTGCCTGCTGGGTTGAACATCAGTTTCTTTTAGATATTCCACACGAGGATGTTTTTCATTTGTTAATATCAAACTTACTTATTTTAAGATATCTGATGTCACATGGAATTTTGACTCAGTAAGGCGAAGTAAAAATATAATGAAATCACCACATAAGGATAATTTAGCAAATGGAATGTACAGCTGAATCACAATATAAGCACCATCCCTATAACCAGTCTCTACACACTCACCATTGTGATGCTGGGCATCTCCAGTCATTGGGCAGGAATACATAAGTTGAAGCCAGCTCAAGCTGGCCATTCTCTGCAAAGTTCATTTTGTTGGTTGCTTGATTTTTACACTCGCATGTTGGGCTGTTCAACATGTACACATCTGTGCTGGTTTGGCTGGCTTAGGAGGACATTAACAATTTTTTAATTAACTCAGGGAAGGGCATTTGTGCAACTAGTTGATCCATTCTACTGGTACTTTGATCTAAAGCAAGGGCGCACTTTGAGTTGTAAGACCACAGCTGCGGTCTCTCCCTGTGTTCTATGAGCTTCATGAGCACATTGCCTGTGCCAGCCTCCTCTGAGTCTTCTTCCATTGTGGGGGTTTGCTGATCATTTACAGCTGACAAGGCCTGACCCTTGGTGATTCTGGAGTTATTTCCAGAGAGAGAGAAAAACAATTATGCTAAGATACACGTACTCTAGCTAATGCACTAGTGAGGTCGCCAGGAAAGAAAACAGCAAGGATGGCACAGGCTGTTATACACATATTGCACCATTCCAAGGAGGCACACAGCATAATAAAAATACATTTGGGGTGTATACATTAGACCATGTACTTGTAGCAGTGAACTTGGGGTGTGTTTGTCATCCAAGATTTTTTATGCTTATTTTGTCCTGATGCTTTTTTCCTGTGTTCCCAGTGACACTCTCATGACAGGGTACTGGACATGAGAAAACTTTGGTCTGAGCTGGTGCAGCTGTTCTTACATTCTTAATGTAATAGGAGCATCACCAGGGCCGCTAACTAGTGTCAGTCAAACCTGAGAAGTGTTTTAATCCAAAAATCTTTTGAAAGAAATACATTCCTTAAATGGATTATGACCCTTTTTCTTAAATTAACTTAAATAGCAGAGATGAACAAGCCAAGACTGATATACTTAAAACACATCTAATGTTCTTTTTTTTTTTTTTTTTCCTAACTCCTTTCAGAAAGAAATCTCAAAGTAAATACCAATCTAAGACCACAGTATTCCTCTGGGAAGTACTTTTGATATGGAATTATTCTAATAGCTTTACAAATGCATGAATAGACTAAATGAATTATTCCGCTCAACTCTGATATAATGCGGAATCACAGAATCACAGAATCGCAGAGGTTGGAAGAGACCTGAGGAGATCATCTCGTCCAACCCCCTTGTAAAAGCAGGTTCCCTACAGCAGGTCGCACAGGAAGGCGTCCAGGCGGGTCTTGAATACCTCCAGAGAAGAAGACTCCACAGCCTCTCCAGGCAGCCTGTTCCAGTGCTCCAATACCCTCACAGTAAAGATTTTCCTTAGATTTGTATGGAACCTCCTGTGTTCCAGTTTTTGCCCATTGCCCCTCATCCTGTTGCTGGGCACTACTGAAAAGAGCACAGCCTTATTCTGCTCCCACATTTCAGATATTTATACACATTGATTAGATCCCCTCTCATCTCCTCTTCTCCAGGCTGAAGAGCCCCAATTCTCTCAGCCTTTCCTCATACGGGAGATGTTTCAGACCCCTCATCATCACTGTGGCCCTGCACTGGACTCTCTCCAGCAGTTCCCAGTTGTTCTTGTGCTGAGGAGCCCAGAACTGCACACAGGATTCCAGACGCGGCCTCACCAGGGCAGAGCAAAGGGGGAGGATCACCTCCCTCAACCTGCTGGGCATACTATTTTTAATGCACCCTAGGATCCCATGGGCCTTCTTGGCCACAAGGGCACACAGGTCCTTCTCCTCAGAGCTCCTTTCCAGCAGGCCAACCCCTGGCCTTTACTGGTGCATGCGGTTGTTCCTCCCCAGGTGCAGGACTCTACACTTGCCCTCATTGAACATCATCAGGTTCCTCTCTGCCCAGCTCTCCAGCCTGTCCAGGTCTGTTATTGCATTTGACTTGAAGACCTAAGTATACCAGATAAAAGTAATGCCTCAGTGAATTAGTGTTACACAGAGTTAGGCATAGTTGCTACTGCAGCAAGGCTATAACCTTGTTATTGTAAAGTGAATACTTCTATATTTATATGTATATATTTATATATCTACATGTAAGTGAATATATGCTAAAAAGTTGTATTCTTGGACACAAGATAAGTAATAAATGAACAACAAAAAATCAAGAATCCTCATAAATAAGAATGAATCCTGCCTTTCCATTGCTGTTTACTGACCTCCTGCTATACCAGGTTCTCTCTGTTTCCCAAATATACACACCAGACATGGGGAGTTAGGTGGTATTTCTGGGATGGAAAGTGCCGCCACTCTTCATGATTTAAACTGTGCCACGGATCTTTCTTTCCTTCCCCATGCTTCAGATGTGGTACTGTTTCAAAGGGAGGAACAGGGTACCCCATCACTCCTGCTCATTCTCACACCTCTGTCGGCATTGCTGAGGATTAATTCTAAGCTGGAACTTTCATTCTGAAATGTCCTGGTAATTTCTGAAGAGGTGGAGCACACACTACATGCTCGTGATGTTAATCAAGCCCAAAACCCAATTGAAAACATTGAACCAGGCCAGTAATTTAAAGTTTCTTCCCAATGAATGAGATGTACGTGAAAACTAATTGTTCAGCACGTTGTAATTCACTGTCTGAGGGAAAAATCAAAAGATGATGAGCAAGTGTTCAGTCTGCATCGTAACTAGCATTTTATGTACAATTACATGCATTTCATTAATACTCAAGTACATTTGCAAAGTAGGACAGTCTGGCATATATAAATGTAAGGTCTGGTTTATGAGGCATATTTGGCAGATAGGGATGCAGGTGGGCAGGAGACATCCAGTAGGAGTGGACACTGCTGACAATATCCTCAAACGATTCTATTCTGACCACAGCTGACTGTAAGACTTCTCACAGGCTGATGGATCCAGAACTCTCCAGCCAGCAGCACATTGTTGTAAAATACAGCATGATCATCTGGAGGCTTGATTTGTCTGGCAGATATGCATCACATTTTCCCCAAAGAAGACTAAAGTAAAAAGCAATGTAAGCATTATTTAGTAGCTTTCTGAATCAAGTCCCTCATCTGAAAAAAAAAAAAAAAAAAAAGCATTTGATAAAGGCCATAATTTATTCTTCAGTTTTATTAGGTACTATTATTTATGGTGGCAGCCTAGAATTTGTTTGTTTTGCTAATTCTAGCCATTTTTGTCTAACCATGTGCTTTTCGGGAATCTCCCACCGGAGATACAATGAGTTCTGCACTCTGAGTGACAACTCTGGATTAACAGGTCAACAACATTGTAAAGAGGTCATTGGCAACTCCTCTGACAGGCAGATTGCTTTGAGTTTTTAGAGCTTCCTTGTACATCTGGCAGAGGGACTGGGCCCTACATAAGATAAAACTTTCTAATAAATCTTGAGGAGACAGAATAATGAAGTGGAACAGTGGAGTAAGTGGAATAAAGTGGAACAATCCCAATCTTCATGGCATGTTGCCACTGTGTTCCCAAATGGCTGCAAAATGAAACAAGGAGAGAATGAGTGATCATCATGGAGCAATATGAACAGCCAGAGAAAAGGAATTAAGGGCAAAACATTTTGAGGCTGTAAGGGAAATAGAATCAAAAAGGCCAAATTCATATCACATCACCACTCTCTGGTAAGGCTTTAGCAGGTTATTGGGTATGACAGATAGCTTTGAGAACAGGCAAATCATTTTATTCAGTTTTTTAGGTCTGTTGCCTGATTGCCTGCTATGGCAGCTAGGTAATGGAGATTACTTCATGCCCAGGTGGGAATGAATAGGCCACTGCGTACAGAATCATTGGGAAGAATATTTTGGTTATCTTCAGCTCAGAGTAGGGTGTCTGTAGACGGTTCAAAGCACAGTCATTTACATGCAGTGAACATGGTGATAAATAAAAAAAAAAAAGAATAGGTAGTTTGGATAACCTTAGAAATAGTTTTAATAGATTTAATTTATCATCCTTAGAAATCTCATGTTTGCCTCTCTCCTCATGTGGCTGATCTATGGCAGTCTCTGCTGCCTTGCAATTAAAAAAAAAAAAAACAAAACTAGCTACATTTTCTTGTGGATGACTGTGGGTACTGAGTCCAAGATCATTTAGTGTTCTTCAGCATCTTACTTTGTGAAGTCCCAACTTCCAAATGTCGTGACAATCTTCTGCCATAGAGCAGCAGTGCAAAACATGTTGATACACTTCTGTATTAGAACAGGTTAGACAGTTGTGACACCGTCAGAGTCAAGCACTAATATGTTCCTTTTTCCATGCTGCTGTGTTGCACTAGATCAGGAATTGGACCCGGACAGTGAAAAATTGAAGAGCTTGAGAAGTGAGGCTTGACTACAAGTGTGATGAAAACCAATTTAGCTCTAATCTGGCAGCTGTAAATTTAACTGTGATGGCAAAATATCTGTAATTAGGAACTGGACATGAAGGCAGACAGGACTGAAATAGCAAAAGAGCTAGCAAGCTTTTGCTGAAGTTTTCTGAGTATGATGGATTTTTCTAAAACTGGATGAAAATGATATGAATGAAGATGGCCCAATTATTTTTATNAGCAGGTGAATGCAGGAACATCCTTGGCTTGATAGGCTTTATGTGAAGCTTGAACTGCAAGTTAGAAAAAAAAAAAAAAAAAAAAAAAAAAAAAAAAAAGTTAGATATGGTAGTTTTATCAGGTAAAATTCAAACAAATGGTCAACTAACAAGGCTAGCAAAGGTATTTTCCAAGCCAGAAGATGGTAGCATTAAGTCAATATGGTGCGTTTTTGGCTTTCAGGTGAAACTACCTGATGATCAATAAGTACGCTTCCTGTGTGTGTAAAAGGAAAAGACTGGCATGAACCCTGCAGAAATGCTCAGCAACAGGTCATTAACAATTCTAAGAAGTACATAAAGTAAACCATAACAAAAGAAAGAAGCCTTGGGATTTATCTGAGATTTCCCCCATTAAGGGATGTGTCAGTATAGACTTTGCTTATGCCATCTGCACAAGTGAGAAACTCAGTCCAGCGCTCCAGGCACTGCTATATTAAATATTGATGGGAATTCACTGTATAGTAGATTTTTCCTTCCAAGGAACTGATAAATAGTTAATGAGGAGTTAGGCAGCTGAGTCCATCCTGAATGGGTAATTCCTTCAGTAACAACAGTTTGTTTGCCCCTTGAGGGTTCATTTTTTTTTCCATCTCACACAAAAAAATATAATATAACTTAGGTTTATTATTTTGTAACCTAAATATATATATATTTATTGATTGCTGGGTTCTAAATTATCTGAACACCTTTGGAAGTCTTTCCCTGCTCATAAATAAACAATGAACAAGTAGCTAGTCAGCATCTGTCTGATGAATTGCAGTGTTTGAAGCATCACAGTCAATGTTGTCTAGTCAATAACAGACAGCAGCAAAAAAGATACCAGCCTACCAGTCACAAAATGAGTCTCTCTCTAACTTTTACTAATTTCTTCTTAGGCATGGATTCTGCCTTCCACCCTAACATGTTCTAAACCTATGCTGCTCCTGTGGCAAAAGTCTCACTGCACTGAGCCAGCTGTTTGTTGTTTGCCTGCTGAGTGTTTATTGACTGTCACCTGACTAATTCGTTAAAAAAAAAAAAAAAATCTTCCCTGAGAATTTTGTTTTTAAAGTAGGTGGCAGCTGGAGCTGCAGTCCCCTTGTGTATGTACAGAGAACTACAGGGGTGGGAAATTTTCCCTCCACTGCACAGTAATATGCCTCAGTTGTGCAGTACTGCAAATCTTTGGGAACATCCAAGTGTGGGAAAAGTGCCATTTTTATTCCACCCCGCCAAAAAAAAAAAAATATATATAAAAACTGACATGTAGCCTACATTAAAATGGAGAAGGTGAATGCTCACAGGTAATTGTCACCAGCTCAGGTCAAGACCAGGTAAGTTTTCAGCTGCTTCAGCTGCTCATTAGCACATACAGAGGCCTTCCTGCAGGTGGACCAGACTAAAGGAAATACATGGAGATTTTTGGGAACTTGTGTAGGATTTCTGGGTCACTCAATATAAGCAGGTCCATAATGCCTGTATCAGTAGCTTTTCCTCTGAACTTTTTTCAGTTCAGTAGATAAACATCCAGTTAGCATTTCAGAGGTGTTTCAAGAAAAAATACATAAAAGAATATTAAAATTATTGGTTTAAGCTGGGGGATTAGAGTGTTAAGGTACAATAAATGTATTTGTTTTCTTATATGTATTTAAAGATATTTCTAGAATGGGTAGGCACAGTTAGCTCTGTGCATCAGTAATATTGCTGACAATACAACATACTATATGATAGACTACCTTGTAGCTGATAAATGGAGTATTTTTATAGCTGCACATTACCCTAAACCATCATAAAGTATGAGCTACTCCAGTCCACAAAAAAGACTTGCTATTTCTGCTGTAAAAGGACAATTCTGAATGCAGTGCAAAACTCACGCAGACTTTCCAATGTACACTGGGGAGATCCACAGGGAAAGGCTATCACAACGTAAACATTTCAAAAACAATAAATCAGTGTTACATTAAATAAGAAAACCTGAGGATTGTCAGCCACCTTTCAAGTTAATGGGGGAAGAAATTGTTTGGCTTGCATTTTTATGGTTTACAAGTAGTCCTGTTTACCCATGACAATATATCTGAGTATTAAGGAAAAGAATTTATCTAAATACAATAGAATACTACATCTGAAATATAGTCTCCTGATAACTTAGCCCCAAAGCCTTACTACCACAACATGAGGAGCAATACTGTTTCACCACAACAGGCACAGAAAAATATAAGGAGCGCATATTTTAAGTCAAACAGGCCTTCTATCCCCAGAGGAATTTATCTGAATAGAGGAAAGTTTGTGTTTGTTGCTAGCAGTCCACAGGAGTTTGGGTTGTCACTACAGCTATTGATCATGCTGACAGCACCCTTTTACCAAAAGGCACTGCTTTTCAGCCTCTTCTTCAGCTTCCCCTATGTCTATGAATAGAAGAACAATGTATGCCATTTTCTGTCACTACAGCCACTCTCCTCTCTTCTGCAAAGCCTTTCTCCTCCTGAGGCCTTAGTCACGTTTAACAGAGACAGGAGTTACTTTGACTTCTCATTCATAGATTTTTATTTTTTATTTTTTTGCCTATATCACCTCACAGAATCATAATTCTACAAAAGGCAACCTAATTACCTAGCAAGCAGAGCACAACAAGGATGGCTGCAAATAGCTGTCAAAAGTAAGACGGAGTGCATATAACAGGCAGGGCCCTTGTATTACCCTGTAGCAATGCCTGTTGAGTCATGAAGGCGAGAACATAAGAAGATGAAATCACATCTAGCACATTGTCTTGTCTCTGTCAGTAACCTAAAGCAGATGCTAAGAGATGCTACTTAGAAACATAGCGTAAACTTGTGAGGCACTTTGCCTGTGTTCACTCATTGTGATGTACGGTGGGATGTGATAGAAGGTGCAGATTTCTCCTGAATCTAATGTAGAAGAATTGATGCTAAAGAAAGATAAGGTTGTGCACTTTGATCAGAGTTCTCATTAAAAAGAAATAATTCATGTAAGCAACACTGAAGATTGCCAGATGAAAATAAGGTGCTAATGCTTGTGTGTTTACAGCTTCATGCAGTGTAGAACAGAACATCAATAGCCCCTGAGCAGCAGCCAAACTAATTTGCAGACAACAGCAGTGATAAAAACAGCCCTTGAAGAAACTACTTGAAGAATTTGTTTCCATGGATAAATCAACGTTTCTTCTATGTTTTCACCACTCCTTACTTAAGTTGGGCTGGTTGACTACCTTTGAATGGGTACCAACAATAATTCAGAATGAGATAATTTTAATGTTCTTTAGTGGGATGAAAACAAAAACCACCAGACCATGGACACAGTTACATTTATGGATAGTTAGGCAAAACAATTAATCAAACAAACAAACAAAGTGCAGCAACTGGTCTCAGTTTGTCTATGGGGGTCCTCATTGTGGCCTTCCAGTACCTGAAGGGAGCTGATAAGCAAGAAGGAGACCAAGTTTCCAACTTTTTACACAGGCAGATAGTGATAGGGCAAGAGAGAATGGTTTTAAACACACAAAAAAAAAGAGGGGAGATATGTTAGGAGGAAACGTTTTACTCCTGGAGTGGTGAGGCCCTGGCAATGGCTGCCCGGAGAAGCTGTGGGTGCCGCATCCCTGGAGGCACTCAAGACCAGGCTGGATGGGCCTTGGGCAGCCTGATCTAGTGGGTTGCAACCTTGTCCATAGCAAGGGGCTGGAACAGGATGGGCTTTAATATCCCCTCCAACTCAAACCATTCTATGATTCTGTGATTCTATGATCCTATGATTCTATGAATACTTGTAGATGTTGTTTGTCTTTGCAAACTGTTTGGTGGATAGAGCTGAAGTGGGTAAGTTAATAATTATGAAACAGTTTTAGAGGATCTGTCCAAGACAGCATGAACTGGATTAAACCTCATCCACCCTGACATATTTTGTGAAGAAACACAGAGAAGTCCTTATGGAGAATACCACAGCTGAAATTACTTGCTGGAGCATTGTTACTGAGACAGATAGCTGAAAGTGTTATGGAGGAAAGAAAAAGGACTGGGATAGATTTTGGAGAGCAATGGCCTTGGTAGACAATATGCAAATACCAGATTGATGGACGTATTACTACAGTGAATCCTAGGGAGCATCTCCTGTTGTTCAAGTGCAGCAAATCACACGGCTCAGATGAGACTCATCCAAGAGTGCCAGAGGAAATAAAGTGTGAAATAGCAGAAACACCAATGAGGAAGCTGAATGTAATAGTCAGTAAACATAGAGCAAAAGAAGAAGCTATTTTGTGCACTGTATATTCCACCTGTAGAATTTACTGCCATAGTGGGGTCACTGAATGGAACTGAAACACAAGGCAAAAAGGGTTGGTTCCTGCTGTGACTTGATGATAACCATGGTTATTCATGTGATAGTCTGCTTTCCAGTTTTGGCACACGAGGAAGGGAAGGAAGTTGGAAAAAAGATAACACATGCCTCAGCCACCTCTAGTATTAGTGGTGGGTACATTATAAGGTTTGCTTTCATCAGCAGGATCAAGGCTGGCCATTCTTCAGGGCCAATGACTATTTCTGAAAGAGTAGAGTTTTTTGGTGAAACAGATTGATTAAAAATATTTATCTATCAAGCCTCTGATCCACAATCAACTTCTTTGATGAGCTTTACCACAAGGTGTGTATTTCCCTGACAGTCTGCTGGCTAATGCGTTGATTCCATGTTTAGTAGCGAATCAATCCACTGGTGTCTCTACTGTATAGAGCTTGAGCAGCTGTCAAGAATTACAAGGGTGTGACTGTAGGGTTACAGTGTGAGCACCCTCACAGAGACTGGTGGGACAGGTGTGCACCTGATGCTGTCATGGATGAACACAGACATCTTTAGAGAGGGAAGAAAAGGAGGGAGGGTTGCACCATTTGTAAAGGCGCTTCTTCACAGTACAGAGTGCTGATGTGAAATCCGAAGATTGTCTTCTTTGTCTTATCTTTGCATCAACATCAATTAACCCTGGGGATATTATGTAATGGATGCTCACCAAAAACATGAGGTGATCAAGACTTAACACAAGTAACAGGTAGAAGTTTCCCAACTGCAGCTTGCCATTTTCAAAGGGAGTTTTAACCTCTAGACATCTTCTGGAAGGTCAGAATGGTACTGTGCAAGCAGTTCAGATAGTTCCTTGACTGCACTGTGGACAATATCCCAAAATCAATGCTGATGGACCAACCAAGGAAGATAGCCCTTTCACACACAGTGAGCCAGAACTGCAGTTAAACGTGGTTGTAGCTGGTGGCCATGGTTGCAGTGAGCAGGAGATGATCAAGATCAAGATGCAGAGGAAGGACAGTAGGGAGTTGCTAGGAGAGTGGTTCATTTTTCAGAAAAATGTATATAGCGCTTTCCCGCCATGAAGGGAGACCGGCTATTCCATCACAATGTCTTTTTCACTAAGCAAGGAAGTTCTTTGCAGACTAAATACACTAACTAAAATATACTACCAAATACACTACTAAAATACAAAAAGGAGTATGCAAAAGATGGAAATCAGTGGAGGCAACAAAGGAGAAATATAGTGGGGGAAGCAATTCAGAAAAAAATGTGTCACATGTCTCAACCACCTGTAGTCATTGGTTAAAATATAGTTTGTTTGCTCAAGTAACTCAGGAGAAGGCCAAAGCTCAGGTGGAACTAAACCCAAGTCTAGTCTAGAAGATAACATAGCCAGTAAGTATGCTAGTAGTAAGAGGAAGTTTGGAGAAAACATGAAGATGTTCTTGAATGGGGAAGACAACCTCGTCAGCAGTAATCAATAGTTTATTATCTCGTACATGAGGCTTATATTGTTCCATAATTTCATCAGTAACTTGGATGCAAAGAACCCAGTTTGTGGATGATACAGAATCACAGAATTGTAGGGTTGAAAGGGACCTCTGGAGATAATCTAGTCCAACCCCCTGCTAAAGCAGGTTAGCTGCAAATAGTTACATATTAAATTAGGGAGAGATGTTATGTAACTGAAAATAAAACCTCAGTCCAGATGCACTTTGAGAAGTGTAAATTCTGCATGTGGACATAAAATACTTATTCATGTACAAATGCAGGCTGAAACTATCTAGCTGACTAGCAGCCTTGATGTAAATGCCTGGAAGTGGCAGTGAATACCAAGGCAAGTATGAACAAACACTGCAGTTACAAATAAGGGAAAGTGCACACTGCATATCAGGAGGATGCTAGCTAACAGATCAAGGAGAGTTACTATACAACATTTCTCAGCCCCTGTGAGGGTCCACCTGAAGTAGTGTGTAGACACACTTTTTTTTTTTTTTTTTCTGTTTGGGGTTCCGCATCAAGAGGGGTAAGGAGAAAGAGAGTCAAACAGAGGGCTACTAAGATAGTTAGAAGCCTAGAGCACATGACCTTCAAGAAGGCTTGTTCAGTGTGAAGTGGAGGTTATCTGATAGCAACCCACAACTACTGGAAGGCTGCTTATCATAGAATCACAGAATCATTTGAGTTGGAAGGAACCTTTAAAGGCCATCTAGTCCAACACCCCTGCAGTGAACAGGGACACCTACAGCTGGGCCAAATTGCTCAGAGCCCTGTCCAGCCTGACCTTGAAGGTCTCCAGGGACGGGGCATCCACCACCTCTCTGGACAACCTGTGCCAGTGCTTCACCACCCTTAGTGTAAAAAACCTTTTCCTCATATCCAGTCTAAATCTCCCTCTCTCAGTTTGAAACCATTTCCTCTAGTCCTATCACTACAGGCCCTGATAAGAGTCTGTCCCCTTCTTTCTTTTAGCCCCACTTTAGATACTGAAAGGCTGCTATCAGTTCTGCCCCGATTCTCATTCTGTCCTTACAGGGGAGGTGTTTTGTCCCTTAGATCATTATGATTTGGTGGAGCCAAACTCTTCTCATTAGAAGAAAATAAAGTAAAATGAGCAGTGACTGTTTACTGTAGCTTGGGAGGTTCAGATTAAACATTTGGGAAAAATTACAAAGAGTGCAAGTGCAGCACTGTAACATTGAGAGAGGCTGTAGGATCTCCACAGTTGGAAATTTTCATGACATGACTAGCCAAAGTAATGTCTGGCCTGCTCTACAGCTGGTGAAGTCTTTGCTTCAGGACAGAGGCTGAACTAGGTGACTTCCAGAGTAACCTTCCAACAAACACTCTATGAATCAAAGACTAACTCAAGGTTAAGTGTATTGTTTTCTTCATACAGTGCATGTCTGATTTCCATTGCATCAAAATAGACTAGTTAGATAAAATTCAGTAGCTGCTCTCAGACTGTTATATCTCCTTTGCTTTAAGATTGCCAAGGGAATTATGCTTCTGTAACTTGGCAGGAGACCTATGTCTTAGAATAAAACCTATTTTCATGCTGGTTTGTCTTATATCACCTTTGGCAAGAAGGAGAGCATATTTTGCTTTGCAATGTCACTTCATTTGAGAGGATAGTCTTGAGTTAGTAGCAGCCACGAAGGTCAGGAGATTAGAGAGGAAAACTAATTGCATGCTATAAACAAACCAAATGTACTTCATTCTGCACCAGGGCTTTTATCAGCTCTTGTTTTATCAGAAATCAATCCATCCCTTCACAGTTTACTTGTTCATAGGATAACAAATTAGAGTTTGCAGTAGTAAATATGGAAACTATAGCTATAATTCATCAGTTCTTTTATCTCTGATAAGCTTGCATTATTCACAATAGAAGCTCCATGTATCTTTCATTTTACCAGGGAATGTGACATTTGTTTCTTCATTTATAAACCATTTATACAGATAAACTCACAGAGCTGAGTCCGCAGACATACCTGGTCTAACTTCCCAGTGCAGTTGAACTGAGTAGACTTGCTTGATTGTTTATAGTTTGCATAGTTTAATTTCACTTAGAAATAAACCTTAGTTAGCTGGAAGCCCCCCTTTTAGGTGTTATAATGCAACAAGCGTTAGAAATAATGCAACAAGCCTTAGAACATTATTCTACCTGTCTGAGTAGGTATTACAGCCTTTGTCTTCAGTGCATGATTTCCTTGAACTTCAGTCAGAAACCCACACACAGCTAAAACACAGGTGTTAAACAGCTCTCTTCTGTCTTCTTTCATAGTCATCTAAGCTCATATCTCAGGTGGGAATGTGTGATTAACACCCAGAAACAAAAAAAAAAAATCAAGTCATCCTCCACACTTTACAAAAAGGACTTTTCAGAAGACTGTTGTTTGCTCAGCATCACAGGAAGTGTCTGGTGCAGCAAAAGTGTGGGAGAAAGATCAGATCTGTGCTCAAAGAAACATACAGGAAAAGAAAAGAAGAAAGAGCAAAATGAACAGAAAGGGGAAGACAGAGAAGGGCATGAAACTACAGAGGCAGGTGCCATCTGGGACTAAGCCTCGCATGGCGCGATGTTGTGGTGAGGCCTGGTGGTAGGGTGCCGCCTTCGCATCTGACAGCAGTGTTAGGTGGGGCCCCCAGGCTTCCCTCTCCCAAGCACAGGCTCTCATGGACCCACACACAAACACAGCCACTTGCTGTGACATGGGTGAGATAGGAAGGAGGCTCTGGGAGAAGACCGCACGCCTTCAGATGCCTCCCCTGTGCTTCCTTCTAGCCCCTAACTTGGCCACATGCCCCCAGACTCAGGCTAGAAGGATGTACCAGGAGCAGGGTGCTGGTAGCTGCAAGTGGTCTTGTTGCTGAACATGTGGGAGAGAAAAAGAGAGAGAAAATGCCTCTGAAAACCTAGTATTCTGTTACTGTTCTTTTCTCACCTGTCTCTGGCTGCTGATTTCTTTGTTACTTCTTTCCGTCTCATTTGGTGCCTGCTGTTGGCTTTTTCTTTCTGTCTTGATATCTTTTTTACTACATGGGATTACTAAAATGTAGTTGTTTCTTTCAGAGCATAGTCGTTTCCCTGTCACAAAGTAAAATCAGATTGAACAGAAAGGCTTCACTTGGAGTTCAGAGAGGAACTGAGCAGTTCTAACAAGAGCATGCATAAACACCCCCCGACTAGTTGTACTGCCAACCTGAGCTTCCTTATTCATGTTAAGACATTGACGATCTTTTCTCAAGGTAGGATGCCTACTACTTTGCATCTTTTATACATGAAATGCTTTTCAGCCCTGTAAATACCTCTCAAAGACAACATCACATGAAGTCCTTGCTGTCTAACTACCTACTTTTCCTTGCAGTTAATGCATCTAAATAAATGCCTCACACTGTATTAAATAAGTATTATTTATATACAGTTACAAGGGAGCAGAAAAAATCCTAACTTTGTCAGTGTGTTGCTGCTGATTTAATCAGTATATATTTGCAAACCAGTAAAGCACACACAATATTTTCCTTCAGACTCCTGCTTGCTCTCCATGTCTGTTGACAGCATGGATAATACTGGAGCTGCTAATTCTCTGCTTGTAGTGCTTAATGCTCTTGCCAGAGCACTCATTACTAGAAAGAGACTGAGAATCAAACTCATCCCTAGGGTAATCCAGTGCAACACTGACTGAAGTCAGTAAGAGTTGTGCCTGCCGATGCCAAAGCTGTGCATTATCAGTGAAACCATCTCCAACGTAAAGATGCCTTGCTATGTTTATTCTGTCCCACCATGTCCTATATAATCAGGAGAGAATAAGAGACAAAAAGCTTACACTGTTGTTCTAACGTCTGCCAGTAACAAGGTTGGAGATTCACAGCATCTGAAACCAATCAGTTCAGCAAAGTGCTCTGCAGCTGCACAAAGCACTCCATCTTAGCATTGCATCCAATTGTGCATTGCAGGGAATCTTTCAATATGCTCTTCTAGGCTGTACTAGCAAACTTAGTAATATGCGCTCTTGCCTTACTTGCTGACTTGCTTAAAAAAGGAAAATTAAATACATTTCTCATATGGCTATATTGTGGAATTTTTCCACACCATTAAATAAAATGTTGCTCTAGTTTATTGGCATTTTCTGGGAGAAAACATTTCTGAAGTTAAACTAACTGAGCTGTGTGGGACATTCTTTTTGTGCACACCATATTTTTTACTCCAGCACATATAGTATTTCTGCTGTTGTGCCAGCAACTTATCTAAGGTAGAAAATCAGTTGACTCTTCATCTCTTACCAGAACACAAGAGTCAGTCTTCTGAAGTCAGTGGGGTTAGACCAGTATACAGGAAGATAAAATCATGTTCAGCCTGAACAGCTTTGTAAAAAAGAAAAAAAAAAAAATAAGAGAAAACAAAAACAAAACAGCAGCAGCAACAACAACAACAACAACAAACAGAAAAAACAGCCAAGCTACAACCCTTCTAATGAACAAGTGAGTTACACAAAGCTATTCCTTACTCTGCTCTTTAATGTAGTTTGACTGACAGTGAGTGGGACACTACAACAGTGGCATTTTGAGAGTAATTAAGAAAAATAGTTGCATGTGCTGTGCATTTCTTTTGTGAGCAAAAACCAAGAGAAAGAAAATCTTTGAAACAATGCTATTTCTTTGTTCATGTATTATTCACACACCTGTGTATTCACATAGGTTAATGGCAGGGCAAAGGGAGCTTTCTTGCAAATGTGATAGCCAGAGCAAAGCAAATACAAAGGAAAGTTATACTGACAGACAGACAGAAAGGTTTAATGTTAGCCATCGGAGCTACTGGAACTGATACTTTGAGCTAGGGTTTCTTGACATTAAGGCTTCCTTCTCTGTCTTCCTGAAAAGCCTATTACATAAGTCTAGTTATTGGGTTAGACTCATTTAAAATCCAGGCTTGTGTCACCTATTAAGCTAACAGATGTAGATCTACAGATGGATGAATTACTACTAGTTTCAAAGATGCTTGGTTCATGTAAAGGGATTGAGGTGCTGTACGATGTTTGGGACTTTTTTTACATTGACTTGTCCACATGAGATGTACTTTGCTAGGCACTAACTTGCTTGGCCTTTTTGTCACAGTCAGAAATTTTCTATTAAAAATAAAAAATGATCCTTACAGGGAGATACCAAGCATCCATCGTTTAATCTCTGGGGTTCTTCAACCAATTTGAAATTCAACATTGGGGGAAGTAATTTTTTCCTGTTTGTTTCAGTCTGATCTCCTACAGTTGTTTAAATTGGACAAGCACACAGGAGTTTTAAATTAGCTGAATAGTAAAATAAACCTATTGTATGTAGCTTTTGTAACATTTGCACAGGAAAATTTGGCTGTGTAACAAAACACAGCCATACATATATATTTTACCTGGAGGCTGTAGGAAGGTTTCCTTACCACACAGTAATACAGAGAGATATAAGTTACACAACAACAAAAATACCTCCATATAGATTCTGTCTTCAGCAGGTCTGAATCTCAACTATTTTAGAGGTTATTAGCATATTCTCGGTCACAGATCTATTCTTTGTCCTGTGCAGCCCTTACAAGTACAGGAAAGTCATATACATCCAGGCAGCCCAGGTTATGTGTATGCATGTGGGCATGAACACTCTACACGTGCTGATATCTGCATGGTGGGCTATGATGTAGTATGGTGTGTGATGCGCTGTTCAGAAAGATAACATGGATCAGTCTATTCTTAAATTATTATAAGGAGTTGCTACGCTTTGGGCACTGTTATCTGACCAAAATATAACCACCAACACAATCCTTGCTCATTTTGGAAGAAAAGAAAAGCCAATCTGCTGAGTGAAAATTTATTGTTTCAGAACTAAAATTTGGTTTAGTTCTTTAAAGGGAGGCAGAACTCCAGATGATTTTCTTATTATTTATAAATACCCAGGAAAATATGTTAGATTTACAGATGATCCCAGAGAAACAAGTCCAAGTGAGAAATGCCTTGCAGTGTGCATCAACATAAAATTCATTTGCTGCTGTTATTTATTTGGAATCTGATAAAGAAGCCATCTGATTGCTCAGCTTTATATTTTGTTTAAGATAAAAGTAACCTAAAAGCATCCCAATAGCTTGTTATAATTACATGTGTTACATTCATTTTAAAATCTCAAAATCTCTCTGCTGCAGAGATTTGTACAGATATAGGCAACTGCGGGGAAACCAAATGGTAATGTGAGGTCTTGTCCATGCTTTAAAATGTTAAATCCTGAAAAACTAACAAAATGTTGTCACTAAACTAATATCAAATATAAGCATGCAAAGACGTCATTCAGTGCATCAAAGATCACCCCAGGTGTAGAACGGTGTAAGACTGCTGTTCAGTGAAAGCAATGGCATTATGGAAATAAGAAGTTATTTTCCATCTTTGTAAGTGTAGCTTCAGTTTGGTCCTCTGTGAAGTGATGGATTTTACCTTCACTTAAATACAGCCTGCCAGAGAATTTACTTGGTACATGTATTAAGGCTCCCAGGTCCCCACCTCTCTAGAAACTGTAAAGTGGCAACACCAGAAAACAGTGTTTTCAGAAGGGAGGATGCTTAAATGTGTCCCCTGGATTTGGTAACCTCAGTAGTCCTTGAAGCAAGAAAACAACAAACACACCTGGCTCTCCACAAACTGAAACAGGTGCTGTGCAGAGGGAGTCTTCCTTGGAGACATGATGAAAAAAAGACATTCTGTTTCAAATTGTGGCTTGCAAGTTTTCCATTCTCATTTGCTGTTTGATTTGCACTTTACAAAAGGAAAATTTAGAGTAAACTGTTGTATATTAAATATTCACTTCTAGATAGTGCTGTCTCAGTATTTGCTAAGATTCACTTTCCCTTTTCCTCCCCCTTTCCCTTCCCCTTTCCCTTTCCCTTCTTTCCAACAAATAGCTCTTACAATAGGGAGCTGGAAGGAGGAAGAGCTGAGACTTTCCGGACTTTCCTGAAGTGTTCAGCTGCCAGACACGCATGTTTCACTGATGGTAGCAGGAGATCTCCAGGAGAGCCGTGCCAGACCCCTGGAACTGTTCCTGCCCCTGGTCCTCATGCACCAGGCAAACACAGGGTTCAGTCCAGCAGGGCTCACCCCAGTGTTCTCATTACAGAGGGGGCTTTCAAGCCTGTTGCTAGATTCACTGCCAACACTTAACTAAAACAGCTGATTATTTGGGAACAGGGGCCAAATTCTTTTAGAAGTATTATTTATGGTTCCCTGACTGCACTTCACTGTGAACATACAGTGGCTATAGGGATTTCATTTTTTGGAACTTCAGTTTGTATCAATTTTCAGCCAATTAAGCCTGGCAATTTCTCTTTGAAATGGTGTTGCCTTCTTTCCCAACAATTGCCCTACATACCATCCTTGCAAGTCCTCAGAATAGTTGTTGTTTTTTTTTAAAAAAAAAAAAAAAAGGAAAGGGGGGAAAAAAAAAAAAAAAAGAAGAGAGAAAAAAGAAAACAAAAGAAAAAAAGGAATAAAGTCCCCAGTAAAGGAACACAAGGCACATCTATGTCAGAAAACTCTTGTTAGTGATTTCTGAACCACTTTTGTCACTGAAATTTAAAGCAAGAATAACAAAACCCTACTATAAAAGAAGACTGAAACATTGTTTCTCCCTTTTACCTCTTTGTATTATCATGTCACTCTGATTCAACTAAAGCTGCACAGAGGGAGGAAACCATGGTCTCAATCCCTGTGATTTTTGTAGCAGACCTAATTTTAGAATCTGTTGTGTCAAGTTTTTCTAAACCTGTCAGTTTAATTTGGCAGATGCGGGTTAATGGAGACCTACTGAAAGCAGGGTGAAAATCTATCTGGGTAGAAGAACATAATTCATGACTTTCACAGTGCAGCAGTAAGGTAACAGATAAATGTCTCTTCCTTGAAGTTGTAACAGGAAGCTATAGACAAAGATACCTTAAAAAAAAAAAAAAAAAAAAAAGAAAGAAAAAGAAAAGAAGAAAAACCGCTAATGGCCATGTAAAGAAAAAAACCTGCTTCTGTATTAGATGGCCCCTTATCTTCAAATTCTGAAGAGGCAGCTGCAAAAAGATCAAGACAGGTAGGGCAGCACAAGGCAAAGGCTTAGGCACAAAAAGCTTTAAATGGAAGCAGAGCACTTCAGGCACCATGATACAAATCAGCAGTGGTGGAAGAAGCCTTTCAAGAAAATAATTTAATATTTGTTAAATAATTTGTAAGAATTATTTCAATATTACTTAGCTCACTTCAGCCCCAGACTGCCAGTGAGTCAGGAGTCCGGAAAATGCTGTCCTGACTGGACACTGGTCCATTTAGGTAACCTAATACATAAATCTAATGTAGAGAACTGAGTGATATTCAACTTTCTAATTACATTATACTAATTCTATAGCGATTTCCTTTCTGTTAAAAAAAAAAAAAACTACAAATAAGAGTTCATGGCAACAGACCCCCAGACAGTGAGCCCGATAAACCCAGGATCCTACAGGGACAGTTTTAATTCCCCCTGACTCTCTTGGGTACTGGAGGGAGGTCCTCTGAAAGCCTCATGGAGGTCTTCTGAATTAGTTCTTGGAGACTGTCGGAAGGTCCTAGCACCTCCCATTGCCTCTCACAAGGAATTAAGCAGTATTTACGCTCTATCCTCCCCTCTTGAAGATAGGGAACACAAAACAGTGCAGCCATTATCTAGAAGGATATTTCTGCAGGCAAGTAAATAAATGCATAGACTTTTAACTTGCTTGTGAAAATGTGAGGAAATAGGCCATCCTTCAATTTTTGGTGGTGTACTGTGTAAGTCACCCTGGAAAAGAAAGTCTGGAGGGTTACAGACGAGTTACTTTTATACACCTAGGAACTGTCAGACAATGGCACAATCCACTCCAGAGCAGGCAGTCACAGCCTTAATGTATGGCTAGCAGGCATCTCCAGCAGACAAAAGTAGATTGGAGGAACCTCTCACCTGGATTAGTGCCATGCCAAATCGCCCAGCTAAATAAATCAGTCTCTTTAATTTTCCTAAGAGTGAAGAAGAAATGCTAACACAGTTTCTTCCTGACATTTTTTTTTTTTTTTTTTACAGGACATTCTGTAAGCCAGAAGAGAAGCAAGGATGAGCAACACAGCAGCCCTCTGGAGACTTTAATCATTAGGGTCTAGGTGTGTGTTAGTCAACAGTGACCTTACGTAGCTTTCCTTTATCACAAAAGGGCATCTCAATTACAAATGTTGTTCCTCAAGAAAAATAGAAAAAATAAAAAAGCAACAACAACCAAACTGGAGACTCACAGAGAAACGTGACAGCTGAAATAATTGCAGAAGAGAAGAAAAATAGGCATACCCGTCCTACTAGTTTTGGCAGTGAACTGCCCTCCACTCACATTTACTAGTTCTTCATCTGACCTCCCTATTCCTAGGAAAACCCAGAAATCATGGAGAAACCCTGGGACAGTCATTGCATGTAATAAGCATCAGGTAGTATGGACAAAACAGTGTCATCATACCTATGACTTTTGGACCATTATTCATCTGTTTATCCTCAAAGACTGCAGATATTTCTGAGAATTTTAGTTTTTCAGTGCTCTGATTGAGAAATGGCCCCACCATGCACAGAATCTGCATCTGCTCAATGTAAGGTGCTTCTGGTGTATCTAGTGGCAAAAACAATCAGTGAAAAACACTTGGCTTGTTAATAGAAGTTACATGCTGCAGAAGACTTTTTAGGCAAGGTTTTTGGTATGCAAGTCACATTCAATCCTGTGTTTGGTTCAAAATTGGTTGGAATATCTTTAGTTAACTGTTTGAATTACAGAATTATAAGGAAAAGAGCTGGAGGGGACCTGAAGAGGTCATCTTTCCACCCTCCCATGCCCTAAGGCTGAAACCCCAGGGGTGCGAAGCATTCAGGAGTGATTATCTCCAGTTCTGTGAGAAGTTTGCGTTTCAGACATGCTAAAGGGCAAAGGGCACTAAGAACAACTCTGATCCGTTGTACCATGCTTGAGACATTCACTGTTGTGGGTTAAGGGTCAGGGTCTATCC
>VXAV01002559.1:94184-105453 GCA_013399715.1 Alectura lathami | reverse complement strand
CCCTACCCCCCAAGCTTTTTCCAACCTGAATAATTCCATGATTCAATGCTTCAGAGATTATTAGATTCCTTATTTTGCTATATATAGTGTTTGGGGACCTGAAAGGCTATGCATTCCCGTATTGAAAAGAAGCTCATTTTGCAGCTTTGTGCTGCATCCAAAGGAGCAAGAAAAATTCTCATTTGAAAGTGGAAATGCACTCAGAATCATTGCAGTTGTTTACATGATAAATAATTTCTTCTTTTCCTCATATATGCCAGTAAAAGGTGAATAAGTCCTCGTACCACCAGCTAAGATTTTCAATTTTTCCAGCCTACCAAAATGGGAGATGGGAAAATGTATCAGAGCCTTATTCCACAGGACCTGAATGTCCTCTGTGTGTCACTGCAGTAGTCCCATTCCATCCGAATTTTCTGCTGCCTTTGGTAGTCTAAGAGTCAAGTTTGTGTTCGTCTGCACTCTCTAGGTAAGAAAGGTATGGAATAGCTCCAGAAAGACAGGTACCTCGTTGGCTCAAAACACGTGTGCTTTCCTGTATCCGCTTACTTCCTGGGTAATAATTTCACAAAGATAGAATGCAGAGTTTCATGTTATGCTTTTATGATTTTATGAAGCAAACACAACTGAAAAGCTTTTAGCAATTAGGAGGAATAGGAAGCTATTCTCTATGGAAAAGAAGGTGTTACATGATAAGAAAAGCTTTTACAATGCTATCCATAGCCAAGCAACATCTATTTCACTTCCAACTTCATTACAGTCTTCCGTCCCAAGTGTTCTGCAGAGCTTTACACGAAGAAAAATAGGCTCAGTACTGAGTAACCTTGGGATGAAAAGTGCAGGACTTATGTTTGGAACCAAAGCACCAACACTGCTTTAACCAGCTTTTTGATTAAATCTGTCAAAAGTGAAGTTTGTCGTTAGGAAGTAAGATATTTTCTAATTTAAATCATTTAGATAAGGGGAAAAATAAAAGTTTCAAAAAATTCTAGCCAACTGAAACTGCTGAACTTCACACAGCTTTGCCTGTAAAAGCATATCTCTAGTGCATCATGCTGTTTTCTTTCAGATTTCCTAAGTATCTGGTCAGTAAAACAAACAAAATAGCGAATTACGATATAGCATAAGGAGTGAATTTAGAGCCAGAAGAACCCATTTGAAAGGCATTGTGAAACTCTCAGTTTGTTAACTACAAAAATTCCAAACAAATGGGGAAAGATGAAGGATTTTTCCCCCTTGCTGTGCCTTTACATATACATGGTTCTGACCTTCTGTCACACCCTCCAGCTCCACATCTCGTCTTTCTCCTCTCATATCTTTTTGTTCACTGGATAAGAACCCGAACCTTGTGACTCCTATTTACCCCACTTCCCAACCGTTCCCTCACAACCCTTACCAATTGAAACAAGTGCTTTCTCATCAAAATAAGACTGTGCACACGCAATCCTTTTCGACAGTTTAACTATACCTATTATAAAACCGTACCTATTACAAAAGCCAATTCATGTTATACTAGTGCATTTCTGTGTGTTCAAGCCTTCACAATCAGCTATGAAAATTGAAGTTAGTAACAGGCAGGTAAAGCTTCATCAAATTCTGCACATATTTCCTCTGTTCAAGACAATAGCCCACATTAACATTTATGATCTTCATTACAACAGAGTCATTTCCATCCTCCTAGTGTGAAACAGTGGAAGTGACACTGAGCACCACCGCTCATCAGCTGCAGTACTGCAGGCACATGGAAGAATTTAATTTATAGCGCTTAGCTTTTTGACAGGTTTATCTGTGGACAGACAGCTTAAGACAAAGTACATTTACTTAGCAGCATGTCATTGTCAGGCCTCTGAATGACATCTGAATGAGGGAAACCATGCGATGGCTAAGTGAATTGGCATATTCACTCTATCCTGACATCCCTGCTGAGCAAGGACTAAAGCTTCCACACCTTCTCAGAGCTGTCTTTATTTCTGAGCATGTGGGTGCTCATGCTGTCTTGTGATACCCCTAGTTCCTTTGGTGGCCGTGAGTATATGTCAGTGTCTATGCCATAGGCAGAGCCTGAGCATATACATGCTGTAGCCAGGGCAGCCTGACACGAGTTTATCTCCCAGCAAAAGAGGGCAAATTTTTTTACAGAATAAAATCTTGCTTCTCAATCTATGCTTGCACAAGGCACTCAGCATGGAGGATTCCCCACATCACCTTTCACCAAACACAGTCTTCCTTTCACATGAGCTCTTGACATAGAGCCGTCACCCTGCCACCCCGCCTAGGGCACCATGCTGCTGGGTGCCGTGTGCCCGTGTGGGATGCAGCAGCAAGGCCACTGCCCTGGCTCAGGGCCCGAGCCCGGGGTTCCTGAGCTGAGATCAGGAAGGCGAACTCCTCCAACTGCATAACAGACAGGAGCAAACAGGTCCCTTGGGGGACCTGCGGATTTGAAAAGCAGTTTGCAAAGCCTCTCCTTATTTATTTATATCTGGAATGACAGAGGCCAAAGACTGGAAGAGGGAAGTGTTGTCAGGCATTGACTGGAGACCAATAAATGTTCTGCATTAGAAAGTAAACAAGCCAAAACAAGGTGCTTTCTGCTCAGTGGATAATCCCAATAGGTCTCATTAACTGTCAGAAATTAAACAAAGATATAAACAATTTCCAGAGTGGCTATTGCTGCTGGGAGCATTCACATCGATGTTATTGTTTCTGAAGTGATGCAGAGCAACATGCAGGCAGCACGTGAGTGAGCCTCGCACTGATAGCAATGCAGTCTGCTGTCAATTTACATTCCATTTAGGCTTCCTGTGCTGCAGCAGCCCCTGGCCCATCTGACCTTCCTGGTACTGGTCTCAGAGAGGAAAGCTCAGGTGCAGTTTTTATGGTTGGTTTTGATGAGTTCTCCCAGTGACCTTGCTCAGCCTGGGGAGAAACTGGCCAAAAGTTGCCCTTTGTTGTTATGGGCCTTTAAACTCCATCTCTGTTAGCAGCTTTGGGAATCCTATGATAGACAGCTACTGTTTTCAGGACTGCCTCATGCTCCTTTTCAGCTCAGCTCTTCTGGAACTGGGGTAGGAGCACAGTTACGCCAGAATACCTCTTTTCATTTGTATTTCGCGCCTCTGAGGCACAGGTACTTAGAAGCATGTCAGTGGCAAATGTGCCCAAACATTTTCCAAAATTCAGATGACTGTGGAGGGTAACCACAGTCGTGGTAAGGTGCAATGCGCTTCGCTTGTAGAAGAGAAGTAATAATACACTTATTGTATGAGATAGTGATAGATGTGATTAAGTGATACAGTGATTAAGGTAATAAATGCAATATTAGCAGGATTCAAAATGGTAAGGTTCACAAGAGACTTACTGCAGAGTATTGGGAGGCTCTCAAACTAGTTGTGTGCCTAAGGAGTTCCCCCCGTTTAAGTGCAATACTCACCGTCTCCTATTGCATGTCTCCCGCCAGTGGACAATGGTTGAACCTCAAGGAATCTTCCTTGAGAGGCATCCCAGCCCAGAGGGAGACTGTGGAGAGCTCAGAAGGTTCTCACTTAGGATCTCTGTTTATCTATACATTTGTGGAGTAATTGACTTTTAGTAGAATCGCAAGATTCTTGACCTTTAGTTNCTTACTTTTGGGGATGAGAGATGGTTTGGTGTGTCGTCTTTTTTTTTTTTTTTTTTTTTTTTTTTTTTTTTTTTTTTTTGGCTATAACTCAGGTTGTGCAACCCACCTTATCACTTTATTGTGACTTTGTTAACTAACCACGTCACAGGAACTCTGGATACAGTCTGGGGAGGCCTGGTCGCCCTGTGCCTGAAGGATACTGATACCAGGGAATGATGTAGGGTCATCTGTAGATAACGGAGGAATGATGCCTTGATGGCTCTTCCCTGTCCATAGGCTGGACACACAGATAACAGCAGAACAATGCCACTTTCAGGGGGAGCTGCTCCACCACACACACATAGGTTAAGCTGAATGCAGCTGTGAGCACAGGAGTCTAACCTCTGGTCAGCCAGTCCCTCCTGGCTTGCAAAAGGAACCCTCTTAAGAGAACTGAGAGGCTACCAGCCCCACTGTGAAACAGCTCAACAGCTGTGTTATTTGCGGCATCCAGCTCTTCTGCCTCTGACTGTACCTGGCATACTGCTCTGTAGGGAGCATAAATCATTTTCATCAACAAAAAGAGAATAGATTAGGAAGAAGAATCTAGGGCACCAAGTCACTGTGGATGAGAAAAAACCAAGCAGGTTAGTTTGCTGACATGCCGCTTCTCGATCTGCTTCAAAAAGCAGGACTGGAGTTGTTCCACACATATTTAATAGGAAATAAAATGTATATGCTGAATTACATTTTTGTGGCTGTATAGCAAGTGATATGTTTGCGTTTGCTCCGCTATATCAATCCATCTATTATAGGCAATGGAAAATTTATCTTTCAGAAAATATAATTAAGCCTATCAGAATGAATTTTCGTCACTGTGCTCAAACAATGTGTTAAAGAGGACAAAACCTGGATTAAGTAAGGTCTGCTCTTCTCTTGATATGGGCACTGTGCTTTCACCAATCCAAGGGAGAACTGCGTACCTCTGATAGCTTCACTTTGGATTTATTATTACAAGTCATATAGATGAAATCAGTTATTCTTCTGTGAAAGAATAATTAACAAACTTTGTATGTTTGACTTGTAACTTGAAGGGGGGTACACGAGCACAGCTGCAATTAGGAATTTAGAGCAAATACTGAAAGAAATGGACAAGTTTGCCTACAATCTCCATTATCTGTCAAGGGATTTGCTTTTGTCTCTTTGAATGAAGAATGGAGAAAAAATAATATTTTTAACACTTTAAAATTCTAAATAAGTTTGCAGTCCAATTTTGTTTTCTGAATCCAAGCCAGAGATTTATAAAGCCCTATTCTAGTATGACTTCACAGATAATAGAGCTTTAAAAGTCTCGTATGCTCTATGCTAAAATAGCTTGGAATGATTCCTTTCAGAACTGAATCTAGTTGGATATAACATGTATTTTCCGAGTATTTTCTCATTTTAAACAGGCAAGAAAAAACAAACAAACAAATAAAAAAAAAAAACATGGCCAGCTCAAAGCAAAATGAATAAGATTTCTTATGACTGCAAATGAAAACATAAAATTTAACCTGGTCACTGGATGCAGCAGCTATTAAATATGAATACTCATTGGACTGAAGCAGGAAATTCCATATTCTTGTTGGTATAAAACCAGGCATGTGGAATTTACCTACGAATACTTTGTGTAAGATAGAAATTAACACGTTCTCATTGCCCAACTTTGTATACACCAAACCGATAAGTTTTAAGATGCCACTGCCTCCTAGGAAGGCAGGCACCCATGGATCACCTCTCCCAGTATGGCTCTGTACTGTTTCTCCATCCTCACTACATGTACAGCCATGATTTCAGGAGCCTGGCTTAATTCGCCTCTGCTGGCCAAGTGCCATTACGCTGTGCCAAAACAGCACCAGCTGAGGTCTGAGCACATGGAGAAAATGTGTTTCTAACCACATACGAGAGCAGGTAGGTCGTGCTGGAGAGTGTTTTAAGTTCGGCATTGAATCATGATGGGCACTTCTTTAGGTGACCAAATGGAAAAATAAAGCTAAGTAGGATTTTAGTCGCCCTTTACTTGTACTTAAACTGTCACGAGAACCTGTGCAATGACAACGAGTGACAACGTATCTGCAGATAAAGCAGACAGTTACCCTTATCAGAAAAGACTGATAAATCTCAGTCCCCTCCATTGCTATTTGTCCCCAGGAACATGCAGAACTTTTCCTCCCCACTGCAAACAGCACACAGCAGGCAGTTTGCAGATGGCACTCCAGTTTTCAGTGTGCACTATATTATTTCTACAATGTATGATGATTTCCATGATTTACAGTTTCCCTTTCAAACATCTTAATGAGCTGATCAGTGGCTTACAGCATCTTTAGAAACAGTGGCAAGACCAGTAAGTGGGCATCAGGAAGTTGCACAGTTGTTCTGTGTCTCCCTTTTTTGTTTTGTTTTGTTTTGTTTTGTTTTGTTTTGTTTTGTTTTGTTTTCTACAGTGTCTTTCCTTTAGATGTGTACAAGATAGCACCCATACCTGAGTGGGGTCGTCATGATCTCTGTATTGCACTAGTGAGAAAAAAAACACTTTTTGTTGTGCTAGGCAATTACTGGAGAATAAAACAAATTTTGTTCCAGCAATGCCAAATTCTCTTCACTAACTATGATGGATGCTAGACAGCAAGTTCAGAGTAGAAATATAACTGTTACATTTTGTCAGAGGAGTTTCCTATTGTTTTCCTGTCTTCATCTTCTTCGCATTTCATTTCCTCTCTAATTTTCCCTCTGTCTTCCCTGGGTATTTATCTCCCTCTCTCTACCACCATAGCAAAGTGGGTGGGAAACAAAGGTGGGATATTTCTCTCTACCTCTCCTCTTTCAATAACTGTGTCTTCTGTCTTCACCACGGTCATTTCCTGCATCATACATCATCTGTACTCCCTACACCGGAGTGGCCTCATTCAACAGGACCCTGTCCCTTCAGTGTCACATTTCTTTAGTACTGCAAAAGAAGTGAAAAAAGAGTAAAAAATAATAGAGATGAATAAGGTTGGGTTTTGGTTTTTTATTTCCTCAAGAGCCCAGATTTTTCTCAGGAGCTCAGGTCCTTAATGGCACAGGAATAGCATAGTGTGCAAGGTCAACAAAGTCAGGTATTTCAGTAAAATATTTTTTTCTAAGATAACAAAGAAGCATGATAGTTCTCCTCAGTTCATGTTCATGAAGAACAGAAGGGCAGATGTCTTGCGGTGAAATACTAAAGGACTTCTTACAACATTCAAGCCCCAGTTTGCACATAAGACACCAATTTGGAAAGGTAATGGCAAGATGAAAGCACACGGATAAAAAAAAAAAGGAAAAAAGAAATAAGGAAAAACCAAGAAAAGTATCAGCCATGGTGCAGGTAAGTACAAGACTTCACCATGCAAAAGGAGACAGGCCTATTCCCAGAAACACAACTTGTTCTCTTGTCCTTGAACCAGCCCTCTCCTGCCTGCTGATCTTCACTGCAGAGCTCCTGAGCCGATACAGAAATCATGCCCTCCGGGAGCAAAGTGTGTGAGTGCCAGCTTTAGGGACCTTCAGTACAGACTGAAGCTGCCACGAGACTCCTCCATGCTTCATGACACTGGAGAAGTGAAGTCTTTCTTCCCTGAAGCAACCAAGGAAAGCAAAGCCATGCAGACGCCTTCCTAGGGTGTGCTGGCAGGAACATCCAGAAGTTTGATTGCAGACAGGAGAAAATTTGGTTTGTCTACCCTTCCTAATCCATTTAATAATTCTGTAAAGGTCAAAGAATGTATATCTTATGATAGCAAAGGTTTAGGGCTTGGGAGTTTTCTTGGGAGTGGTGACAGAAATGACAGAGATGGACACGACGAAATAATATATTGCATCATGTTGTCTCATTTCAGTGACAGGGTGTTTGTAGGAAGATTCAAGCCTCAGTCACATGCAGTTCATTATTTATTAATTGGCAGACTAGTACACAGTTTTAGCAGGGAAAGAGCAAGCTGGATTGAAGTAGAAAGCAGTAGTATGCAGGCACAGATATACAGAGACACTGTCCAGAGGCAACTCCAATTTGAAAGGCTTAAAGAAAAACTTCATTTACTTATGTATGCATTCTCAGGGCTAAAGGCTACACCACCAACGAATCCAGCACAAGAGGCACTGATGAACTTCCAGAAAATTTCCATCTAATGTGCTAGGTAAATGCTGGAGAGACAACTCAGTTGTGCCTGAAAAGGGTTGGAGAGGGAATACAAACATGCAAGTGTTCTACGTAGAGGAGAAATACAAATCTTGTAGCAATATTTCAGATCGAATCTGAATACAAAGAAAAGAAAATATGAATTTGCTTTTAAGTTAAGAAAATGTAAAATATTGGTCAAGATTTTCTTAAGTTTTTGTTCCAGTATTGGGCAAACCAACATTTTGCATGTTTTCAAAACAAAATGAAATAAAATGCCATCATAGAAAGGTATCATAGGATAGGGTATTATATGAATATGAAACTGTAAATACAAGTGTTAACATAAAAAATAGAACCACAGCAAGATTATAAGTGATTGAAAATGGAAATAGAAACCTAAGACGTGAAGAATAAAACAAAGTTTCATCATGACCAAAATAAATTCTTATAGAATATAGAAGCTGTCCTCCTTTTGACACACAACTCTTTCTTTCTAGAGAAAACCTATTTACAAAGGCCCAGGAATTAATTATATCAGTCTATTTTGTACAATTGTACTGATGAGTTCTGCAACTGTCAGCAAGCAGTATATTTTGGGCAAAGCAAAGACTGTAAAGAACGAGTTTAATAACATCTAACTGTCACTTCTCTAAAAAGATGACTTTTCAGCAAATATAAAGGTAGATATACTAATACTTATGAAGTGGTAGCAGCACAAATTTGACAGCCCTTTGTCACTTTGTTGCTGGCAAAATCTGTTCAGTCATCCTGCTTTAAAACATTTTGAAATAAGACGTACTTCTTCCTTTAACATGAATGATGACTTGATTCTGTTTAACATCTTTTTGCACCCTATCATGAAGCAGGTCATAATTCTCCTGCACATCTCAGAAGAAGGACTAATATGTAATTATATGTAGGTAACATTTAAAAGTATGATATCTAATAAGGAATGAGGTACAGATGTGCTTCCAGCACTAGCTGTGCTTTACTGCTTTCTGAGTCCAAGGGAGAGCGTCCTGCAGTTGTCACAGAAGCCCACTGATCAACTTTAACAGTATTTCAGAGTATTCAGCATGTGTTTCCCCTAAGAATTCTTGAAAATTCCAACCTGATTTTTTAGAATTTGTGCATCTTTCATGAAAAATTAACCTAGGGCAGAGTTTGGGGTAGCTGTCATAATAGTGATGCTTCCATGACTGCAAAACATATTGGTCAGGGATGCTAGGAATGGAGAAGAAACAAAAAAGTAATTTCAAAGGAAAATTGTTCCAAATAATAGAANAAAAAAAAAAAAAAAAAAAAAAAAAACAAGCAAACAAACAAAAAAAGTGTTTTTGTTTTGTTGGTTTCTGATTAATCTATTGCTAATTGTCCCCGTATTTATGTCCAGCCTTCACTGAAGTAAGCCCACTCTGGCTTATATAATATTTTTATATTTTTCAGTCACAGTAGAGTTATGTTGTCCAGCTAAAAGAAATCTTGAAAAAAAAAAAAAAAAAAACAATATTTATTTGGATAATTCACCTCCCAAAAGAGGCAATTTATTTACAGGTTGGATTAACCTTCTTGTGTTGAGCCCTGTGTGTGACAATAGCCATGCAAAGCCAGCAGTTTTCATTGGTGAGATATTGTTTCCATAAGAAGCCAGTTTAGAGACACAGGCTTTCCCACCACCTTCCTGTTACCTAATTCTGAATTATCCGTCCATTATGAGTAATTGTTTCTGAGATGTCATGCTTTCTGTCTAATACGAGCAGCTCCTTCTTTCCTTTTTAAAGCTGGGGATGAAGTCAGCAAATTTCAACAGGAGATGGTCCAGCAATCTTCAGCAGGAGATGAGGAGTGGCACTGCATCTAAGGGAAGGTTGTTAGCAGCACAGGTCTTCAGTAACTCCCCTTTTTGTGACAGTGAATAGCACCATGGTTACCGTGGTTCACAAGCAGGGATCTTGAGGACCTTAGTTACCCATTCCTTGTGATGTTCAAGAACAAGTGTGAGTCCACTGGCTGAAGAAGGCAGTGGAGGACTGAAATAAGGTGAAGAAATTGAAGAACCTGAAAATGAGATGACAGAAGAAGATATTAGTGGGTTATAATCTAATATCCTTGTCTGAAAAACAGGTGTCTAGTCTGAGCTGGCAGTCTAACCACTTCCCCTAGCCGAGAGAGAGACTGGCACCTCCAAAGGGAAACTCCTGGTTATTTTAGATACACGTCATAAGATGATTAGATTTGCTGTGATGATTAACAAAGATTAGCTGCCTAAGTCCAGCTGAGATTAATCCCTCCTTTCTTCACGTGTTGAAACTACAAAGGCAGCTTTGCTCTTACATGCAGCCTTGCTGGACAGCCTCTCCATGAAGCTTGGAGCTTTCCGCCAAGCTCTTGTGCAGCAAGTTAACATTTCGGTGCAGGACTTGCAGTTTGAGGAAAGGAAATGACAGGCAGCTTCCCCCCAGTCTGTGGTCTCTTCTGAAAAAAAATCATTCTGATAAGGTGACAATCTGTTAAAATGAAAATTCCCAGTTGACAAGGAGTGTTTTATGGTGGTGTTTTAACAAACTGCGAGAAGGGCTGAAGTTTAACACGCAAAGCAAATTTTGCTCAGGCTGCCTGCCAACAGGTCAGACGGGCCTAGTGAGGAGAAGAGAAAGGCTGCCTGAAATAGGAGAGGGATAGGTGGGAAATGCTGAGGACAGCAGCCAGCTGCTCCTCAAAAGAAGCTCAGGAGTCACCACCATCCAGCAAATCACCCAACAAAATCCTCAGTGACGAGGTCAAGCCAGGAAGCCAAGCCAGCAGGTCTGTGTCAGAAACAAGCTGATCTGAGACCAGATGCAGACATAGCAGCTATGCAGCTGCCATTGTAGGACAAACACGCAAAGCCTCAGCTTGGAGGCATCTCCCCGGAGAAGCAAGAGGCAGGCTCTTGCCTCTAGCTTTCTTCTCAAGAGCTGACCACGGTTCGCATTGTAACTCTTGAACCGAGAAACATCTTGCTCTTTCACAAACAAACACACAGGTGCATACTCACACATTCTTTGCAGAGTTCCAAAGCAGGTTTTTTATCACCTTCTTTTTAGCACGGGAAACTCACAGCAGGGAGTCACAAAGATAAATAAAGTAATGAACCATACATGTGCTTTCCTTATTATCCGGACATGTCTTTGGGCATTGACACATCAGTGAGTATATACTCAATTTTGAGCACAGATGGTCCTGGTGTAGTAACTACATACTTCAAGGTTTTATCTAGGTTTTAAGGCTTAGAATGACTACACCTAGAGCTCCCAAAACAAAGCTCTCTCTTTTGTGTGGGTCCAAAGTACACAGACGGGTGGAATGCGAAGTGAAGGCAGAAAACTGAAAAAAAAATGCGTGCCCGGTGTTGTGCCACTGCAGTTTGCATCAATGCATTAATGAATGTTTCTGTACCATCTCTGGTAACTAAAAAACTGTCTTTTTAGGGAGCTCTGAGGCATTAAACA
>VXAV01002559.1:63969-81797 GCA_013399715.1 Alectura lathami | reverse complement strand
TAAAAAAAAAAAAAAAAAAAAAAAAAAAAAAGCTGAAAAGTTAAGGAGAGGCTTTTGTTTGGTTTGGTTTGGTTTTGCTTTTTTTTGTTGTTGTCATTATTTTTTGAGATTTGAAATATTTCAGCAATCCAAAGGGTCTTATTTAAGAAAATATAATGTGAAGTTTAATAAGAATTCATTGACTCAAGTGTCTTTATTTTTCTTGTGGCAGAATCCCAAGCAGTGGGTACTTCCAGTATATTCATCACAACGACTGACCACAAAACAGAGCCAGGACCAAGGAGCCTTCACTACACGGGAAAACATGGCATGAAGAACTCAAACAACAGTTTCTGTGGATTACTCTGAGGTAATCTTTTTTTCTTAGTATTTTTTATTTTTAATTTCTGAATTTTTACCTGATTCCTCTATAGTTTTTAAAAATCAATGAACCAGCCAACAAACCACCCAACCTAAACCACACTAATGATAACACTAACATAAAACGATAGGAAAAAAGTTAAAGATTGTCAAGAAATCGCTGAGTTCACAATATCAGGCAGACACACATCAGTTCCAAAGATGTTCATCAAACAATTTTTTTTAGTTTCCAGTGCTGTAGTTTCATAAGGGAGTTTAAAGAGATAGTAAGTCCCACGTTAAATAGAACACAAACAGTGTGGATGTTCTACAGAACAATAGCCATTTTACTTGACAAATCTCTTACCTTCTGTTGTGAGGACAGTATCTTAAATCCTGGTATACTCGAGAAACCAAATACTACAATTCCTGTAATTTCTTCATATATACATATACAACATTTCCTGTCAATTAGGGCAGAAAGACACCTGCTGTGGGAAGTGCCTCATGGTTGAGGAGACGACATGGACAATCTGTATAAGAATGTGTCTATTCAACCTTTAAATGTTATCCTCTCTCCATCATTTTTTACTGACCTTGTCCGTTCACTCATGTTAAAGTTTGAAAAGTTTTGAGAAATAAAGAGATGCTACCCATGAAACAGATATATGCTTCCCTGTGCTTGTAAAATTTTTTGAAAAATAATCCCTTTTACTCCTTTTAAAGAAATAGCAAATGCCTCTGCTAAAGCAATTCCAATATCAGGTTCATAAACAATTTCTGTGCATCACCTCTTTCTCAAAAAGAAAATACTTACTCAAGTGCTTTCAGCTCTAAGTCTTCCCCAGAATATAATGTGTGGGCTAAGAAAATACTAAGAAATATTTGCCAAGCTGCAATTATATGTAACAGTTGCCTATGTCCTGAGTGTCTTGAAAAGAGAGCTCAGGTGAGGGTACAAGGAGCATGGTGCACTATGTGATGAACTCCAGAGATCCCTTGCAAAATCAACCATTCTGTGATCTTCACAGATAGTAACTGTTTGAAAAAAAAAAAAAAAAAGCAGATTTTGTGCTTGTTTGAAAACATCTTTAGGCAGGACAAGTCATATTCTGAAACATATCTCCTGTGGTATAAGGATTGTCACTAGGAGAGTTCGCTCCCCTGTCTAGTAAAATGCAGATGCACATACAGTCACCACCAAAACCCGAATTCTCTCAGGCTCAAAATCTTACAGATTTTTCTTTCCGTAACTATGGAAGACCCCCACTGTCATGGGAACACTAACTGTAACTGCAGCAATCACCCATTCTGTGTTCAAGAATACTCTCAGAGACACTCGAGCTCTGGATTTTGCTGCTGCCTGGTTTTCTATGTGTCATCCCAGCTCCTCGACCTTGTTGCATAGGGGTGTCTGTGTATTGACCAGAAAGGAGGGTTGAGAAGAAAGTTACCAATCTCTGCTCGTGTGAATTTTCTTTCCACAGAGAAAGATATCTCTACCTTCCTTACCTCCATCTTCAAATAGCAGTAGCTGATGATGATCCTATGAATAATAGCTGGCACAATTTCTGAAGAAGAGGGTTAAATTATGGTGTGGTAGATACTCTGAGATCCTTGATGGAAAGAAGGAAAGAAGGGGGAAAAAACAGTTTTAAAACTTTGAGATATTCAAAAGAAACACTTTCAGGTCTCATTTTCCCTTACAATCACAATGGAGAGCTGGAAAAATAATGCCAGGGCTATGATATGACACATACTTAGAAACAGACTGATCAATTAAAGCAAATGAGGTAATTCCTCATATTCTTTGAAACGCTTCAGTTTTGCAACTTGTTGTTGTTTGGTTAAAGTTAACGTTCACTTAACTAAACTATTAATCAGAAATACAGTCCACATGAATCATTCAACACTTCTGCTCTTTTAACTCAATGCTGAATAAATCATTCAGCAAAACTACAAGAGATGAGATTTCATTTTCTGTTTCAAATGTTAGAAAGTGACGCAGACAGAAAGTCTAGGAAGTGCACCTCATTCTCCAGACAGGACACTTGTTATGCTTCTGCATTTTGTTCTCTTGTGGTTTTGTTGTTGCTGTTTTTGTTTTTCTTCAAAGAGAACTGACAAACATCATCCTCCTTTGCATATCACCTGTAGTGAAACAGTAGGTACATGCTGACTTGCTGATTCAAAGCCAGCTGAATCTGGATTGAAAGCAGAGCACGATACTGTTTTCTCTCTCTAGAGCCACATGGGATGGTATTTGGAGAGCCACAAGCCAATGCTATTTTGTTGATTAACCTTCCAAAACAATTAATACATCAGTTCTTTCCAGCCATTTGATGAAAATGTTTTATTGTTTCTAGCTACAGTTACAGCCATTTTTAAAATTACTTATCTTTAATGTATTTCAATTCTGTGACACAAAGTGTGAATAAGAGAAATAATGGGAGTTTCCATCAAAGATCATGCTTGTAGGCTATTCTTTGCCACCTGCTACCACTCTGCAAAGCACCTAGACAAGTCATGACCTCAGTGTTTACAAACAGGTAGAAACTATTACTTTTGCTGTTGTACAGTTCATGAGGTGGATGCACCTCACTACTCACTTTGGAGTATTTCAGCAGAATAGCAATTTTTTACATAATCTAATAGGGGAGTCATCATTAATAATCTCTAGAATAAAATCAAAAACATTTTTGTGTCAGAGGTCTCTGCTTAAGAAGCAAGATCTCTGTTTTCTATATTGTTCTGAAGGAAAAACAGGTTTCACTTAGGTTCTCAATGTAAAAAATACATAGCAGATTGCAAATGGAGCCACAATGGACCCAGAGGTACTTTCCAAGGCCTCCAGTATTTCAAGGTTTGGCAGCACCTTCAGCAAGACCAGAGATGGGAGACGAAAGGACTAAGTCAAAACTGGGACAGTCAGCCCACGCAGAAAAACTTGTTAACCCATTCAGATGAGTGCTCTAAGGCATGGGAGAAAGGACGGGCTTTGGATATGTGTGCCTTCTTGCTGTTGCTAACAAATAGTTTACATTCAAAGAATGTGCAGAGAAACTAAACGTTCATCCTGGTAGCCCTCCACTTTGTACCCGTATATTGCCAGGCTTGTACTTCCCCACTGAATTTCTCTTGTGTTCTGGATTTTTAATGTATTTCGGTTCCATCTCTGTAACACCAACAGAAGAACGCATTGCCGGGATCTGACACCAATCTTCCGGCAAGTTGTGGGATGGTAAGCATACCAAGAGGGCAAATATGCTTACAATGAAATTCCTATGTTTAACAGCGAGAAAAGGGGCAAAGAGGCAGGGTAGTCAGCTTACAGCACTTGCTGGCTGGCTGATTGCATTCCTCAATGGCATCCTTATTAAGTTCTTGCTGCCAAATGCAGTTTGCTTTTGATGCCAGAACTGTCTGCATTAATAATGAGTAACTGCATGGAAGCTACTTACATCAAGCATTGTTTTCATGTCACTGCCACAGACAGCATCTCTGGCCAGATGAGAGTACCTCGTGAATGTGTTCACTGAAATTTTTAAAGCACTTAGGCTCAGACAATGTTTCTGCGGGCACAGTCCCATTGGCCTAACCTGCAGCATCTCAAGGATGAAGATCTCCAGATCTAATGTACTCTTCATCTGAATCGTCTGATATCATACTTCCACTGCGTGCAGTTGGGTTAGCTCTGCTGTGAAGGCAGGCTATTAGTAGTAGTTATGAGAGCAGTGAGCTCTCAGGGGAGACCCTCCAGACAAATGTAAACTCACTGAGTAAGCCAATGCCCTCACGTTATATTTTCCCAGAGGCAGAAGCCTTTTGGTAGATGGGGAAGATTTGCAACACAGAAATGAGGTTTCTGGGTAGACTTGTAAAAAACCTTGCAAACACTGTTACCAGAACAAATAAACCAAAGGAAAATGTCTCTTCCACACACTACAGTTCCTGTCCTTCTGCTTTTGTCTCAGATGTACTGCTGCTTTTAGTTCCCCCAGTCAATACCAGTTCTGTATGCAGAACATACAAAAGAGTACATAATTCAGTGAGTGTGCCTGACAGGGAAATTCCTATCACGGAGCTGATTTGCTTGCAGTTTGTTACTGTGATGGTTTGGTCTCTGTGAGTTCTGGCTATTGCTCTGAAGTTGTTATCATTAAACCTCCCTCTGTGTGAAGGACCTTTTGTGGAAGTGTAACCCTGTAACTCCTGGTGGATCACTAACATGTCTTTTCTGGACAGGGTCAGAAAGAGATTATTTAGTCCTGGACAGCTAAATTGTTTTTGAGAATGGCAATCTCAGCTTTTAAGCATGAACACTAGACAGGATGTATTAAAGTCCTTCTCAGCTGTAACAAGGTATTACCAAGATACAAGTTTAAAAAGTGGAAGAACCGTGTAGTTGTAATGAGAACTAAAAAAGGAGCAAAGCTCTATAGCTAGCCTACAAACCTCTCGAAAGAGAAAATATCAGTCCCAACAGGCTGATCAAGGTCATACAGAGTTGTGCAAAAGGGTAGAAAAGAGCCTTGCTGCTTGCGGCAGAGCCACAAGCACTGCCTTATCCCCACCTGTGTAACCCACACTTGGGCCCCTCTGGCACGTTGTCTCCACTGTGATTGTGTCGCCTGCATGTCAGGTAGTTGCATGCATGCAGCATAAAAACAACCTTAACTGAAAACCGTTTAGAGAGACGGACAAAAAGAAGACATCCTGCATATACCTCCAAGTATCTTTGCATACTTTATGGAGGAATTGTGGGAAAATTGCAAGGTAGCTCAGATGAGAGACACACAGAAAGAGCCTCAGCTTAAAAGGAACTCTGAATGGAAGGAGTGGGGACCTTTAGCCAATGCATCTTCCAGCTCTTCCTTCACAAAAGTTCTGCTCGCCTTGAATGCACTTGGCCCTAAGCCCAGGCAGGCAAACTTGGCCCTAAGCCCAGCAGGGGAGGAGGGACGTGCTGGCATCCTCTGAACTTCCAACATCAGCATTCAGCATGGGTTCTCCTTCAAAATGGTGATGAATGCTTGGAAGAAATGAGGAGAGAGTTGTACTTACAAGTGGAATCATGAATGTTCAGGAAGATTGTAATATACTTTAAGAGCAATGATGATTCTGAGCGTTGCCCTTGCTCTATGACCACAAAAAGCATGCAGCTGTAACAAGCCTCATAAACCACACAGGATACTGCATCTAAGAAAAACAGGAAAATAAACTGCTGTATGGCTGTGTTTAAAAACGGATAGAGATCGTTACTGTCTAGGTGGCATCCACCTTATTTGTCACTGACAAATGGAAAGAATGTTCATTAATATAATGAAAATCAGATAAGCCTTTATTTTAGGTGTTGAAACCAAACAGATTCCCTGTCAATGAAAAACTTTGAATCAGCATGTGAGCTACAGCTAGCTAACTAGCCAGCTAGACTTTGTGGAAATAGAGAATAAGAGCTAAACCACCAAATTAATTCAGGTGCAAAAATTACTGGAAGATTGGGGTGACAGCCTTGTTACAAAGTTCATTTAGTAACCTATAAAGCAGTAATTCCTCCAGACTCAGAGAGAACACCCTTAGTATTTCAATCATGTAACACTGA
Source organism: Alectura lathami (assembly GCA_013399715.1). NCBI lineage: Eukaryota > Metazoa > Chordata > Aves > Galliformes > Megapodiidae > Alectura > Alectura lathami. The sequence goes on along the minus strand of VXAV01002559.1, from coordinate 75,856 downwards.
TTTTGCTAGCTGTTGTGCAGCCACTGCATTCTGCAACACCAGGGTACTTTAGTTGCACCATTGTTTTCCTCTTTTTCATGAAACAAAAGGGAACGTTGTTTTGATGATAACTGGTGCAACAGAGAGAAGGGACAGGCAGGGTGAAGGATGTTCAGAAGAGAACCAGTGTCTCTGGGAACCTGACAGGCATTTTGAGCTACAGCTGATAAAGGCCTTAATCACCCAAAAACTGAACCCAAGAGAGTTTAACACTTAGATGTCTGACCCCAAAGTTGACCTGCACTCCTGAGCCTTGGGTTCTTTACATGATTTATGAGGAGATTCAGCTAGCTCAGGGTAAAATCCATCTGACAATGAACAATGTCTTCTGCGGTCTTGGCATGGGGAAAGTCACGTTCCCAGAAGGTTCAGGACTTTCTAGTGGCCCCCTGTGTCACAATCATTTGATGTAATGCTGTAGGGTGGATGAAGATTCTAGTCACATTTTTCAATATGTTAGATTCCATTCAATTGTGCAACATGAACAGTTATAGATAAAGTGGGGTCACAAAGACTATAAAACGTTTTCAAGTGCTTACATATGAACTGAAGGTATAGCTGTTCGCAAATAGGATACAACTAGCATTCAGCAAATGCGTTTTTCAGTGCAAAGTACAGGATACTAGGAGTTTCTGGAATTAGTGTTTGGGTTTTCTAATGTTTATTTTAAACAACAGAAAAAAAGTCTGCAGAAGTGATTCAGTTCCCTTCAGAACAGCCAGACAAGAGTCTTCTTCTACATTCATGGACCCTTTTGGTCTTAACCCCAATCCAGAGTGGAGTTCGGGACATACACCAGTTCCTCTGACCATTAAACATGTGGCTTAGCACTGTGTTTATAACAAATTACTCTTAGTGAGTCACTCTTTTGAAATTTACATTCCTTACTTTCCTTGCTTTTAACTTGTACCTCAAGGAATTCCCTTGATTTCCTGTATGAGTCTCCTTACTGACTTGGCACTGACCCACACTCGTAAAAGGCACGTTTTGTATGTGCAGCTCCCATTAAATGCACAGGGAGTAGATAGACTGTTAAGAAGTGTATTCTGGAAGAGGGGCAATATATTAGATATTGATACGTCTGACTCTGAATAGCAAACCCTTAGCTACCATCTTCCCTCTCTCTGAGCTAGCTTGCTTCTGCAGAATGGGAGAGAGACAGTGCTAACATAAATAAAAAATGACTTCTGTATCAAACCCAAGCAGTGAATAGACGGGTTATAAATAGACCTTCCTTGATTTTATCAGACTGAAGTAGAATATATATGATTCCTTCTCCTGAAGGAAGAGTTTCTGAATAACATTTCTCCTGCTCTTATATGGAAAACTGGCTGGCCAGATGATAACTATCCTATTTTCATCTCTAAGTTATTGCCAGAGGAGGCTCAGCTATTGCAATCTAGTCGAGATCAACACCTCATCAAGCTCAAGAGGCAATTAAACTGCTAATGCCGAAGAAAAAACGCCAGGCATTAACACTTTTCCAGTGCTTTGCATTAATTGTTCCAAAGGCTTTAGTCACCTTATTGAAGCTGTCCGATCTGTAAACTGGGAAGATCTTTCATGTGATGGTAACGGAAGCACTATTTACACTAAAAGGATGAAAAAATTTCCCTCTCTTCTAGTGAATGGTTTCAAATAATAAACCTGAGTAGGTTCAAGGTAAAGTATTTCAATGGGCAAATCAAAGATCTGAGCTGTAGAGTGCGTATTTGCTCTGGCTTTGCTGCAGGACTGCATCAGTTCTGCCCTGGTTACTTCACTATATTCAGAGCTCTACCTTTCCATGCTGTCCAGGATTGTAGAAAGGAAAGGTGCTTCAGGAAGGAAGTGACTGTGTGCTTGGTGGAAAATTAATTTTTTGAGAAGCTGAAAAATACAGTAAAAGTCACTAAAAAATGAGTATCATCTCAAGCAGAAGGAACACCCATGGACAGGCTCAGTGCTGACAGCAGAAATTTGCACACAAAGCCACTGAATACATAAATTGGAGAGTATAAAGGACCATTACACCAAAACACATCTCCTAGCACCCTCTCCACTGTGCCTGTTTTTTTTCCTGTTTAACCAATGAATATCCATGGCCTGGTGAGCTTCCAAGCCAAACAGACCAACAGTTGAGAAAGAAGCACTAACAGGAGCAGTGAGCCATTTCACACAGGTGTACCCCCTGCAGCCCAATGTTGTAGCCATGTCAGCTGCATGTCTGTGTGCAAGCACCAGCTGAAAGACCACAGGGAATGCTTTTACAGCTCCTTCCTCTTCTGTTCACGTCCACACATAGCATGGATGTGGTGTCTATGCTACAAGGCCTATCAACATCCCACACCTTTCCAGTGCCCTTCCCCCTCCCTTGTGTGCACACCCCAGCTCCATATCTCACTCTTACAAAAAGAGCCCGGCTTTATTTCCCATCTTTGCCCAACACCTTAGCCTAGGTCTACGTGGGGAAGACAAAAATTTTGGCCAAGTGTCAAGCACAGATATCTGGATTATTGACCTTCCCTATCGCTTGATAATGCCATGGCCATGACCTTCACTTAGCAACCCCGAGCTGGAGCTGTGAGCACTTGAACCCCTTGCCGGTCATCAGGGACTGACTGGCAGTGGGGTGTACTAGATGACAAGTGAGAGCTGGGAAATACAAAGAGTTTTGTGCTGTTGTACCAGCTACTGCCCACTAACAGTGCTTTCATGCGTGGCCTGAGACCAAAACAGTGAGGACTGTCAGCAGTTGGGCATTAGGGAGTCCTTCAGCTCCCAGTGAAGGACAACGGTCCTACAGATAGTACCTCAGCTAATTGCAAAGTGTAAGATAGATTGCACCTACTGCTAAAAATGTGAAATTTCTTTGTTCCTGGTACTAAACTGTAATTATTTTCCACAGTGCATGACCATGCTGAAGGACATCATTTAAAAGTCCTTAATAGCTGTTTTTTTAACACAGTTTTCATTTGCATTTGTTTGTATTTCTATTCAGAGACCACTGAGAGTACCACAGCCCTTAAATATACAAGTGTAGCCTTCACTGAAGCTAGATGAACATGAAGGGTGGCACAGGTAGGAATATTACGGGTTTCATAGTCTCACAGGTTTAAGTTAGGTGTTATAAGCCCTAAGTCTACCTGGCTCTAAAGACTGAAATAAATGATACAGGCAGTCAGGAATTTCTTGTTGGAATCTCTGTAGAAGAGCACCCTAATCTCTACTCTCTAGGCAGAACTTGCTGATGTAGCCTGTCAGTGTGGTCATTTTCCTTGAAAAAAACTAAAATGGGAAACAATGCCTTTCAAACACATTTTCTTGTGATAGAACCACACAGAAGGCAAACGACTGGCCTGACAGATGGAGTGTAAAACTGGTTTTACTTGTACTTGCTCTCCGGTTGGCTGGATTTAGCAAATGAAGGCTTCATGAGATGCAAGAGTAATTGTAGTCTACAGCCAAGTTCATTTTGGGTGAGAGTGGGTGGGCTGAGCCAGTGCACAGAACCGAAGTGCCATTCGTGGGGATGACACCCTTCCTTCTCCTCATACAAACGACCTCCTCCTTCTGTAAACGCCCTGGAGTTCCAGCTGATGGGATAAAATGGATTCAGAACACTAATGTAGGTCTTCATTCCCTAGCATCGTTCTCTGTATTTTGAGGACAAATGTAGATATTAAAGCTTCTGCTCTGGGATATTTGAGCATAGATTCTTCATTTTAAGAAAGTGCTTTCTTTCCATTTCCCTTTCCCATATTGCTCTTCACCTTCTCCTGTAGATTTCTCTGCTTCTGGGCCCCCCCTCATTCCTCCCAAGAAGCTGGTACTGAGGGCTTTACCCTCAAATTTTGTGGCAACAATTAATAACTCCAGGAATAGAAGAGCTAATGAAGCCTAGTTGCAAAGGAAGCTGTGTCTTGTGGTTGGATTTTTTCATACCTAATAAATGATTAGCTCTGATCGAAGTTCTCTCAGTCACAGTGTTCATATATCTTTCTCCTGCATGGATTCCTTGCTGCTTAATAAGACTTGAGCATAACCTCTATCTCTCCTATCCAGCTACCACCAACAAATGCATAACAAACTTAACACCTTTGAGACCTATGATATTTCAGATGAAACAAGCTGGTGATTAAAAAATTACTGAGGGACCAGAGGGGCAAGTGAGCAGGGAGACAAACATCAAGACACACAGACATGCGTACATGCAGGCTGAAAAAATCACAGCCACCGCCAGCACAGAGATTAGAACAAGATGTCTAGTAACAACTCATCCCACTGACACTGCTTGATTCTCTTCAGGGAACTAATTTAAGCTATCCTGGCAAGAGATGTCTTTTTCCAGCATAATCTGTGTGGGTACATCTGTGCCATCTGGAAATGAATCCGGTGCAGCTTGGCTGGGAAATCCTTCTGCATGTATAGTAGGCAAGCTCTAGAGCCATACATTTCCTGAAATCATCAGTGACTTGAATCAGTACAACGACTTCCCTTTTAACAGGCACTAGAGTTTGAGATTCTGTTCCTACATAGTCAGGCTATCACTTGTGCACAGAAGAAAGGTTTCCAGTCCTTTTCATTCTACAGACACACAGACCTCAGATGTAAGTCTCCTAATGAAAGGCTTCCTTCCCTCAGAACCTTTTGTGGAATCCTTCAAAGCAGTTGAAACTTTGGGGTGCAGGAGGACTTCCAGAAGTAGTTCAGGTGTACGTTTTGGCTTTGCCTTCAACACATTCCTTCTGCAATGCACCATTCACCTCAGGTACTGTTTCCACATGAACGAGATGGTCGCCTGAGCCAGTAAGGTCATACTGTAAGGTCTCAGACTGGCCTAATCAACTCAGCTTAATTGCCAAGTCACAAGCCCATGATTAATGCAAGTTCATTCATTTATAAAACCATCCCATGGAAGCACTGGCATAACTGGAAAAGATAAATTTTTGATCATTGTTTTCGATCTAATGTTCAAACATGCTATGCCTTAGACCTTTTGACTTTCGTTGGTTGCTTTTAATAAACATTGTAGCAATAAATCCACTGTTCCAGAACAAGGTAAAAATACACACATAAGAATTACTGCATTTTTTTCCTGCGAATAAGTTTCATACTCGAAGGTTCACACAGCTTTTACATGACTCAGAAATCTATGGAGGTATTGTTTTTACTAGGAATGAACTTATACTTCGTATAACAAGAAAATGCAATGGTTTGTTTATTAGGTTTCTTTGTTTGCTTGTTTTTTGTGCTGCAACACAATTCGCAAATTCCTTTAACAGGTATTCACTGGGGGAATTTACTGTTTATGTAAGACCATAATTTAACTTTGGAAGGCAGCAATGAAAGTTTATTTGGTTAAATGTTATTAGCCTCTAGAAAACTTATCTGGAAATTACTAATCCTCCTTACTTCAAAACAGAAATTTGATACTAAAATTACCTTGACCACAGGCCATAATTCTAAAGGTGGAAATTGCAAAAGAGAATAGGGTTACACAGAATGCTATTCATTGTGTCTTTACTCACATGAATATTTCTATTGAGATGATTAAAGTCAATTCATACAAAGATACTTGCATTTATACATGGTTGTGTATCTATTCAGCTGTATCAAGGAACAGAACAAGAGTAACACAAAGACACACAGAAAAGGAAAGCATTTGGATCTGTGCTTTTGTTTGCTTTGTAAATACAGAATCACAAAACGGCTGAGGCTGGCAGGGCCCTCTGGGTCCATCTGGCCCAACCCTGGCTCCAGCAGGGCCACCCAGAGCAGGGTGCCCAGGGCCATGTCCAGGTTGCCACTGCAGATTTCCAAGGAGGGAGATCCCCCAGCCTCTGGGCAGCCTGTTCCATTCTTCAGTCACCTGCACAGGAAGAAAATGTTTCTTCTTGTTCAGAGGGAGACTCCTGCATTCCAGTTTGTGCCCATTAACTCTTGTCCTGTCACTGGGCATCAGTGGCTCTGTCTTCTTTGCATCCTCTCTTCAGGAGGGCCACCAAAATGATCAGAGGGCTGGAGCACCTCTCCTATGAGGAAAGGTTGAGGGAGATGGGACTGTTCAGCTTGGAAAAGAGAAGGCTCCAGGGAGACCTCATTGCGGCCTTCCAATGCTTCAAAGGAGCTTACAGGCAGGAGGGGGACCGACTTTTTACACGGGTGGATAATGGTAGGACAAGGGGGAATGGGCTAAAACTGAAAGAGGGGAGGTTTAGGTTGGACATCAGGAAGAAATTCTTCCCTGAGAGAGTGGTGAGGCGCTGGCACAGGCTGCCCAGAGAAGCTGTGGCTGCCCCATCCCTGGCTGTGTTCAAGGCCAGGCTGGATGGGTTCCTGGGCAGTTTGATCTAGTGAGCTAGTGGCTGGCAGCCCTTTCCATGGCAGGCGGGTTGGAACTAGATGATCTCTGAGGTCCCTTCCAACCCAAGCCATTCTATGGTTCTACGATTCTATGATTCAGATACTCCCCTTGAGCCTCATTTTCTCCAGAGTGAACAGTCTCAGCTCTCTCAGCCTTTCCTCACAGGACAGATGTTCCAGTCCCTTAGTCACTTTCCTGGACCTTTTTTGGATTCTCTCCATTATGTCCATGACTCCCTTGTACTGGGGAGCCCAGAACTGGACACAGTGCTCCACGTGGGGGATCGCCAGTCCTGAGTGGAGGGGAAGGATCACCTCCCTTGACCTGCTGGGAAGACTTTGCCTAACGCTGCCCAGGATACCGTTGTTTTTTTGTGGCAAGGGCACATCTGTGAGATTCCCTCCGTACACATCTCCTCTAGATAATTCCATCCAGGAGGAAAAATAACTTCCCGTGTGAGAGAAAGGCAGCATTTATCCTGACGAAATCTCAGATCTGAAGAAGTACACATGCACCTCTATGCATAGGACCTGTGCTTCCACAGCTCACACGGCCCTCTGCTGAACAGGCCTTGAGGAACCTGCGACAACAGGCTCTTGTTTGCAGCTGTCCTAGATCCCTCTTTGTAAGACCATGGACCTTCATAGCTACAGGCTGCATAAACTTAATCCTACGTATCTGTCACTGCAGCTAGGGAAATTTGTTGAAGAGGAATAACATCAAGTATCAGTAGGAATTTGTGCCCATTTCAATTAGACTGTGATGGGGACTCTTCTGACCAGTGCCTTTCTATCAACCTTACAAGTTCTCTAACACCTTTAATGACTTTGTTCACTTTCTGCTTTATTTGTCAACAATGTTTCATTACAACAGCATTACAGTAGTTGTACAGTGCTAAGATTCTTTTCTGCCTCAGAGGGAAAACCCATCAGTAGATGTATCTAGCCTGCAGAGCAGATGTGCTCTCTAGCCTCTTGCAGTCCTGCTCCCTCAGCAACTCAGCATTAGTCCCGTATTCACAATTAAACTGATAATCATGGAAACCTCACATTGGTGTAAGATGGAATCACTATCACTGAGGTGATTTGTAAATCCTCTGCCTGGGGCTTGCACGAGGAAAGGAGAAACAGACCTTTACAGCTAAAGGAGCTAAAATCACATCCAGCTAGCATCATTACAAGTAAAGCTGCAGAAGAAAAACAGCTTCCCTGTCCCTAGCATTGTGGCAGCCAGCTCAGACTCCCAGCATCAGTCCCACAAGTATTTTCTTAAGAAACAGCAGTCCTCAGCCACGACATCAAGCGCACATTGCATGCATATACATCATTGGCCCACCCCAAACCAGGTTTCTTTTGTTCATTTTCTGGGCCACCATATAGTTATGACTGCTCTGTACCATCATAAAAAGAGGCCATGGGACAGGTACTAATTTTGGCATGATCTGGACTGAATCCAACCCAAAAGAAAGCCACTCAAAGTCCCTACTTCCCACGTGCTGTAGGGTAGAACTATGCCAATTAAAAATCTCCAGAGGACTTGGGGAAGTTATGGAATGTAAATGAGCACAGAATGATTAATGTGCTTGCTCTCCCAGCCTAATAAACTAGCCTCTTTGATGGATGATAAAAGAACTTTCGGGAGCAGTGGTTTCAGCTGCTCATAGGTTTCTACAGTTTAGCCAGTCTCCCTGCTACTTCATTCTTACCCAGTTACCAGAGTAGCTTGCACACAGCCTTCTGCATTTTCAGAATAGATATAGCACCTCAAAATCTTTTTCCAAGAAAACCTAAAGAAACAGAATAAGAAAATAGATGGACTGCAAGGATTTTTGACATATAATTATTTGCCTGTATGTTATAATTTGTTCTTTGCAAATAGCTGATTAAATCATGAAATGATTCACCTAATTTCTGCAAATCTGTATTGAAGTGTTCATTTCCACATTATGTTTTGACACCAGCTTGTTTGTTTGTTCACATTCACGGGAGGATCTGCCTCCTACTTTGTATGTTTTCAAGGTCTGGGACTGACTCAATTCTGCATTCATGTAATCCTTAGGGCAGCTGTGATCCAGTCGTATTTGAAATTGTTTATTGCCATCACCAGACAAATATTAAAGAATTACACTCTGAAGCAGTTAGCAGCTTTTTCTCTTTTGAGATGCTAATGTTAAAAGAATTGACACCATTCCCAGAACTGCATGTTCTCCTTTCATTAGTCTTAGGGGAAAAAAANCTCTTGCAAAAAAAAAAAAAAAAAAAAAAAACCTCAAACTTTAAACTTTCTCTAGAAAGAAACACTGCTAGCTTTATCTTATATATTCTTGTCTGAATTCCTCTCTCCATTACGATCTGCTGTTAAAAGTAGAGTTAATTTAAAAAAAAACGCTTCACATTTCAAATGTTTTTGTAAAAATCTGGTTCTGTATTTTTACTATCTGTACATGGATGAATACCATTGCTTTTTCAAGGTTATCTAGGGCTTTGTATAACTGGACTGTTGTGCCTGTCCAGTACAACAGCGTCACTCTGTAGAATAATCTATAGGTTCCCTAGAGGAAGATAAAGGTACCACACCAGTTCCTCCCAGGGATGTACCACTGCCTGCAGGATGCAGCTGGGCTGTGAGGGAGGGCAAAGCTGTGCAACCCAGCCTTACCATCTTGGCTACATTTGGCCCTAATTCACCTAGAGACCAAAGTTACAAGAGATGATGGCAGTGTGGTGGCAATGGCTTGCTTTTATTTTTGCATTTTTTCAGTGCTCTGCAGCTCATTTCCCTATCTCATGCACAGTAGTTCTCTCTCCTTGGGTCTCGCTGCTCGGGGTCCATTTCTGTTAGTCAGCTCACATTGTGGAACGTCATCTCTTGCAGAAACACAACTGGGACAGAAGCACATGGCAGATTCTCTGTATTTCCACATTGCAGAACAGCCTCCCTCACATAACATCATGTGGAAATTGTGCATATCATGGCAGTCCTTTTTGTCCTGACTCCTAAATAACAGCTGGGTAATTGCACAGTTCTGATCTGGTCAGGAATCAAAGAAAAGTATGCTCCAGGAGTGTGGTTAATTCTAAGTTCAGACCAGCCATTCAGGTAACTACACCTGTGCCTTCACATTTTTAATTATTAAGAAAGACATATTTATTTAAAAAAAAAAAAAATCATTTAAAAAAAAGGCATAATTTTACAGGCTGTAGTTTAGTGAAAAACCAAATGCTCTTATAAAGCACTTTAAGAACTAAAGATGAAAACTGTAATACAGGAGACAGGGTTTATTGCTTGTAAAGTAGCCCTGAGAGGACTGCCATTAGCTGAGGTCATGCTGTCAGCCTGGCGAAGATAATGACCTCAGCCAGACAGATGCCTGCCTCCCGATGCGTAGCATACTCATAAGAGCCAGCATCCAAAACTGCATCATCCCTCTGCCTTTCTTTTGCCATGCTCAGCAGCCACTACACACCAGAAGCTCTGCTGTTGGTGCCAGTCCTTGGCACAAGGTTGTGACTGTGACCAACTGTACCTTGAAATAAGTATCCCTACTGTTGGCTTCTGTGTGTCTGGAGAACTTCGTAGTACTTAAAATGTATGTGCCAATAGTTGTAGTTGAGATACAACAGACTTAAGCACGCTCTCCTGCAGCCTGTGTTAAGTCAGACATGCTCTGGATTACTTGGGGAATGCCACAGATGCAGCCGGCCCTGGTGTTATTTGTGACAAACAGCTGGCCCTTTAGAGAGCACGGACAGGCTGCCTCCCACGGGGTTCAGGTCTCCTCCGACACGAACCCCCACAGAGCATCCTGTTCCCTTACTCTCCTTTTTCCATCCCCATGGACTGCAGCCCGTCTCAACATGCTTCTGCATCAAAATTAGCCTGAACACAGAGCACGGTGACAAGCCAGGCGCCTTAAGCAGGCAGCCAGAGGGATCACGTAGCTGAGCTTCAGGCAGGGCAATTGTTGAAAACATCCTGCCTGTCCCTAATGGCCCATGGAACAGGAGCTGTGCATGTGGGTACCACTATTCAAAATCCTGACTGAAAACAATGGGGGTCTGAGCTGCAGGGCTCACCTCATAAAATGGATGCAATACCCTTGTAATATGCTCTAGCTTTCACGCAGCACTGTTCAGCCATAGCTTTTTGATGGCCAAATTTACTCCTGGTAGAAGCTGTCACAATCTGAGTGATTGCTCTGCAGATAAATTCAGCGCCAGATTGTATTTTAAATTACTTTTATTTTTATTCCCTTTTCTCCACATAGCTGTAAGCAGTGGAATAAACACGCAAGTAAAGTATTATCAAGTACAAACAAAAGGAAACAAGTCAAGAGGAAAGGAGTGGCTTTACGCTTGGAGCACAGGATTAGGAGTTAGGAAGTTTTGATTCTCAAGGCTTCCTGAATAAAGCCACTGCCTCTGTGGGCCACAGTGTGACATTCTTTGTCATGCTGAATGGCATCTTACTGTACTTATTCTTCAAAGATTTAGCTTCTGCTCAGCTTCTCACACATTTTACTCCTCTTGCTAAGCATGTGGGCCTTTGCTTGACAGAGGTCGTAGTTTCTTTAGCATAAACAGCTGTACGTATACACCGAAAGTAAATAATTGAAACTAGTCATTTAGTCCAAGAACACTTGTTCTTGCAGTCTTCTCCTGCGGGAGATGAACATAAGAATATTAGTCAGAAACTGTTTGAAGGTCATAGTACTGAGGTAGGGAAGGCTGGCTTTTGTTGGAAGCTTTCTCTTCAGATTAAGTGTATTTTACTGAGAGAACGCTTTGACACATGAGAAAGGCGCCAGCCACTCCAAACACAAATTGTCAGTTTGCTGTAGGCTGCGGGGCCTGCAGATGGAAGTTGCAGTAGAAATGCAAACCATTTTAGAGCAGCTTAAATCTCATTATCCTACACAGATGCAAGTTAATAAACTATCTCTTCAGGGGAGGAAAAAAAAAAAAAATAACACACATCATCTTACAGTCATCACAGCAAAGAGATGCATGGAAACACGGTAACAAACACAGAATGGCTTGGGTTGGAAGGAACCTTAAAGCCCAGCCATTTGCGGCCCCCTGCCGTGGGCACGGACACCTCCAGCCACACCAGGCTGCTCGCACTGAAGCAAGCGGAGCTTCCAAAACACCAGGCGCTGAGGGAAACTAAGCGCCGCACACACGTGCGGTGTGCTTCTGTGCTCGTGACCAGCAGGCCACCCACCGGCCCCCACCGCCACGCCAGGTGACAAAGCCGCATACGTGGAAACAGCCTGAAAGACCGCGCCGGGAGGGGGGGCAAAAGGCACAGCGGGCGCCCTCCCTTTTCCTCAGGCACGCTCTGCGGAAGGCGGGCGCTCTACCACTCAGCCTCTAGCCCAGAGCCCTTCTGTTACGGCGGAAGGACGGACTGACGGACGCGGGGACGCACCGACCCCGCGGCAACGCCGCCTCAGCGCGCCGCCCCCCGCCCAACGGTTAGCGGCGCGTGGCGAGCCGCACA
>VXAV01002558.1:245979-257228 GCA_013399715.1 Alectura lathami | reverse complement strand
CCGTAAAGTACTGTTAATCCCCGTCGCATCTTCACAATGACAGATGATTACTAATCCTTGCTATATGATAATATGCACCTAGAACATATCTGGATGAAGGCTTTTGATTGTAAAAAACTTCTGATGGTTACAATACAGTCATGTAAAAAAGGATGGAGTATCAAGTTATGTGGTGAAGTTATGAGCCTGTATAACCCCTCAGAAGGGTTCAAATACTTACAAAAATTATTGTTAAAAAAAAAAAAANTTTCTTGCCTTGTACCTACTTTCACACTGGCACACTTCCAAGGATCAATTGGACCAATGTAGCTGGCTATGATTAAAGAGCCCATACACGCACACACACACAAACAAAAAACAGATTACACAGTGGAGCAACAAGACCAAAGACCATTTGAAATGGATTGCTTACTCAAAAGGAGCTCCTTCTTGGAAGGGACATGTCTGTGCCAGCTAACCAGTACTGTCAAAATAGATGTCTCTATCAGAGCCGGTTATTTATTTTGCATCAAGGGAGCAATAGTACTTCGTGAAATTTGGGAAGAAAATACAACATTGCAAATTGCTTTTCTAGAAATGAAGAGAGCAGATTTATGGAGAAGATTGCTCCAAAAATACACTGCAATATAGCATAGGGGGTGAAGGGAAAAAGAAACTTATGCGCAATATTGCTGACTATACTGCTGACAGGGCAGTTGTTCTGCAGGAAATAATGAATACAGTGCGTCTGAAATAAACAAAACTAAAAACCAGCTAACCATCTCCTGAGATCAGATAGGTTAGAATACACGATCCTGAACACATATATACAAAAGCAACTTTCATCTGGCTACAGAGACAGGGCATTGGGAACAAAAAATAATAATTAAACCACAACAAATCAAAACCAAACAAATGCAAAACTAAGCACACAGAAATGAACCAAGTAACAAAATAAATCAAAGTGCTGAGTTCACCTAAAATGCAATTGAAACAAGGCATAGTTTGAAGAAAGTGAGAGCTGCTTTTCTAGGAGAAGAAAAAGATGAGGTATTAGAAGGAGTTTCCTCAACTCTGTACCACTTGTTAAATGCAGCAATGAAAGTCTTGCACCCTTTGAAAGCTGATAGTCAAGATGTTGCTGAAAAGACTTCCACTGTCTAAACAAGAAAAAAAAAATTGTTTACCACAAATTTTTTAAACTTGATAGTAACCGCGCTTGGAATTGTCAATAAATTCATGATAGACAAAGAGAACTTTTCTCCCTATCAGGGGGAAAACAACAACAACATAACTTTCACTCCTACAAAGGAAGTTTATTTAGATGGAATATTAAAAGTGCAGATCTTGGCATTAAGTCAGAGTGGAGATCAACTGCAATTTTCTCAAACTCTTCTTGTAACTTCTGTGTTATGTAGAAATAAATATGCAATGCAATGGAGCTTGAAATGAGACCTCTGTCTTCCAAACCTCGGGTGAATACTTATTAAGAAATAGATAAACCTCTTCCGTAGGTTTGGACAGTAATTCTGATTTGGTCCTGGGAAGCCTAAAATAAAATAACTTCTCACAGAAATGTGTATAAACAGTATTATAATCTGAAAGAAGGACATTTCGAGAATTATTATTTTACATAGCAATGGCATGAACTTCCTGACTGTTGTACGTCTTCTACAATTTGTTGCTTATTAAGTTCCAAATACTAGTAACTCGGCAGCCTGGGTTTGAACTATAGAAACTACTAGACTTGAGCACACATTCCCCCCTCCCCTCCCCTAGTAATTATGATAAACTACTTTCTGAGAATGACACAAAATTTTGCTTAATGGTTTCAAGCAAGATAAACAGGTAGGGATGAATATACTGAGAATTTGTATTTCTTCCCTTTCTAATTTTACTACGTATGTTTTAAGTTCTGAGACTTGCCACCCTGCAATTCACAATATCTGTATTCCTCCTTGTTATATTTTTTCAAAACTGCAAATTAATTCTGGTAATACCAGCATAAGTATGCTCTCCATATAATAACGAAAAGCAGCAGAATATCTTCATTCAGCATAAGCTTTAGTTTCAATAGAATCAAAAGCAGTAAATAGTTACTCAAATCATTTCTTGCTCTTCACCCTTCTCCTGCCTTTCAACAAGGACCATGACCCTGGACATGCACCAGCTGCATATCACAAAGAATAGCTCAAGGAATATTAGTGTCACCTGGAGATCCTCTAGTATTGTGCAGAGAGAAGAAAATCCAAGGTTAAACACTGAAAGACTAAAAGAAGAAGCCCATAAAAACGAAGGAGAGGAAGTCATGAAGAAGAGCATTTATGAAATAGAAATCAAAAATACTCTTTAATTCCTCAATAGAGGTCAGCCACAATCAAGGTCTCAATTAGAAGCAAGACTTAATTCCTGGCACGTCTGAAATTCAGTTGGAAATCTATATTTCACAAGCAGTTCCAAAATTCATTATAGGTAGAAAAAAAAAAAAAAAAACCCTACGGTCTGTATATCCTCAAACTCAGCTGTGCACATTCAACTTTCACAGAATTCAGCCCTTTATTAACCCTTTCCTTTGACTTATAAAGCACACAAGGCTGTGGTACACTTCTGAGTTTGTCTGCAGTTTATGCACTTGGACCAAAGGATTGTAGGTGAAAAACAGATGACTGCAATGCAGGTAGCAGGCATTGGCAGCACAGAATGAAAAGTAGCCACAGGACACCTGACTCCAGGTCATCCAAGCATTGGTTGCATTCCAGCGTCTGCCTCTATTCCAAATAGCTCCCAGAGACACCTCAAGCAGAGGCATGTTCTTGCTGATAAATGTGGATGCTTTGGGCAGAGAAATCTGGGTTGGATGGATTTTTTTTGGAGGATGGGGCAATAAAGCATGAACATAAAGATTGTCAGATAAGAAAAATCTAATACAGCTTGAAAAAGCATCTTCTACAGTCCTTCTAAAGAAGGCTTTCAGAAACAAATTGAAAAAGATCTATTTGAAAGAAATGTGTTGCTTTTAGCTCAAAAACTACCTCTAGGTTGTTTGAATCTTCATGTTTCCAAGGATGGACCTCTCTCCTAAATATCTAACATTCTGACCATGGGAAATACCATAGGTACAATTTTTATAGCCTCCTCCTTCTCTCCTATGTGTGACCAGATTCCAGCCCTGACACTTGCTTTACGTCTCTCCCACTGGCCCCTCAGGCCACTCCTCCAGGGTGAGTAGTCCTCAACCACCCTTCCACAGTCTCCCAATGACTTTCTTTAGATGAGTGTCTGTAAATTACTATTTTTACTTTTTTTTTTTTTTTTTTTTTTCTCTACTATAAGAACATTTATGTTTCTCACTTTTGTGGAAAAATGTCAGATTTATACTTAAGCCAGATTAATTTAAAGCTTGGAGAAAAATTTTGGCTAAAATATTTATTGCAGAAAATTATTCAGTAGTCAGCAAAGTATGCCAACTACTCATGTTGAATTTACTGAATACTTTGAGCATAAAATAGTCCTCCTAAAAATGTGCTGATAGTTAAGGAAAATGAGTGTTTATATTTTCTTCATTCAAAGTAGTATTTCACTTGGAAAATTTCTAACAAACTTTTTTAAAAACTGTAAAAATAACAAAGTACGATTTAAGCAATGTATTTTGCCTTAGATCAAATGAAACAAGTAATCTGAACAGATATGATTTTGTTTCTCTTAACGTTTCCTTTATGCTCAATGCAAAATCATTCTTTCTTTACTTTTCAGAATTAACAGCAAAACAAAAGATTCACTATTTACACAGCTGCATTTCTGACACATATGCCCCAGTGTCAGGGCTACATTTCTTATTCCTGGCTTCCCAAGAACATTCCACTAGTTAATAGGAATAACATAGGTCAATTCAGGCTTGAGGTAGGTAGGTGGTGTTTATTGGATTTTTGACCACATATATTAAGCTAAATTAAATCCTTTTAATACCTTATCAGTTTCTCAAAACAGAGATAACATTTTAGGTGGCAATCTGTGTTCTGAGATTTTGATGGAAGTAAGATAAAAAATTCTAGTGAAAAAATAGGAAAAAAGGTACTAATACAGGTTTTTCTGCTTCAAAAAGGTTTTATTTCCTTTCTTGCCATTATTATTATTATTATTTTTTTTTTTTGAGTAGCACTGTTTTAGATATCTTGGCCTGGATATCATGTCCTCATTTTTGTAAACCTGCTGCGCCAAGCTGTTGGACTGGTCTAACATTTGCCCACAAATTTTGCTTAGTGTGCTTTGGTAAGGTATTTCAGGTTGTTTTCTGGTTTTGGAATTTACTTCTGCTGAAGCTGTGGAGTTGGCATTGCTTCACTAGGACTTAATGTTACATAAAATAAGAGATTCAAAGTTTTCTTTAGCATTTAATCTACTTCACACCAAAATTTTGCTTCCTTTTTGCACCATCACAGCTTGTCCAAAATTTACTGCTTTTTCTCTTTTACACCTTTCCATTTTATGTCCTCTGGACACTAATTAATACTCCAGTAATTCTCACATTTCACTCCTCTAGTCATCCACTCTCCCTTTATTTCACCATTTTCTCTTTACTCATCCACTAGACATACTTCTCTGACACCATTTTCCTCTCCTGTCTCATTGAATGCTTTCCCTGGTTTGAAGTTCTGTACTAGCTTCCCATGCTTCCCCTGTCTATCTGCCATTTCTTCTTCCCCTCTAAAGAGGCATCTAACAAACTTTCCTCCATTAACAAACTTGACCTCCATTATTTCTACATCTCTGCTCTTATTGTCATGTTGACATGCTTTTTCTCCTTACTTTTTATTCGGAATCCTTTACATAGAAGTTGTTCAGGGCATCCTTCTCTTCCCTCACTAGTAATTTTATGCTTGTAACAGTCTCCAGACACACATACACTACTAGAATCATCATCAGTTTTTCCAAAAGTGAGAACCATTCCTAACATGAGCGGTTTGAGTAACAACAACAACAGCTGCATTCCAGTCTGCCTTTATTCACTCTTTTTCTGCAAAACAATTATTTTAATGAGTGTATAGATCAAGAAGGTGGGTTCAAAAGCACTGTACTGAAAAGGTATTTTGGATAATACTTCCAGTTTATCTTTAAGAAATCCTTCCTGCCTCTCATCAGAAATCTGGCTTTCTTTTGTTACCTCAAGGGACACATGGTTAGTAACAGTATCCCTGCTCCTAGTCAGAGTCCACAGTCCCCTGGCTTCACCAAGACAATCCCTGAGTTCAATCCTATGGATTTTACATACTGTGTGGTACAGGGGCTATTAAGTAGACTTAGAGCATACAATAAAAAATGCAAGCGGTGAAGCTTAACTATAACTTCATCACCATCAACTGTAAATTCTTATTTACAATGTAACCAGACAAAGGAGGAATTTGCTGTATCACATAAAAAAAAAAAAAAAAGGAAAAAATAAAAAGGAAAAAAAAGAAGAAAAAGAAGAAGAAGAAGAAGATATCACCATACTATAGCTTCCATCTGTTCAGATATGGAAGGAGATCTTTTCATTACATTTAGAACAAATATGATATTTGTTTATCCAAAACAGAGGCTATCAAATAGTGCAGCCTGTTCCTCAGGCACATCTCACTGAGTGCCTGAGCTGCAGGATGCTGCTCCGAAGGTGACCTCATTCTGAAAGCTGAATCCAAATGAATAAAAAAATATTTGTTTATTGAAATGTGTTGTAACAGTTTTCAAAAAGTGACCCAGTGAGACTTGCAGCAGAGGAAAAAAAAATAATCTATTTTAGTTACTGTTCAGCTCAGTATATTATGCATCAACCTAGGGCTCCTTCTACCAAGGCTCTCAAATTGTTTTAGGGAAAAACAAAATGAATAAAATCCATATTACTCCTACAGAGCTGGATTTTGCTCTCACTTATACCAGTCTAAATTTAAAGTAAATCTAATGAAGTCGATGGTTTTCTAATAGTGTAAAAGCGAACAAATTAAGCTCTGAAGCTTCTCATGTTTTATTTGCCAAGTGTTTTCATGTTATGCTGGCAAATGGACAGTGACAGGATGTACAGGTTTTGGGAGTCCTTTGGCAGGCACCAAAGAAGCCCTATTATACCTCATGACAATGCAGCCATTTGCGAATGCTACCAGAACCAGACTTCCTAGCCAGAAGCATAGAAGTTCCTCTCACTGGTTTGTTATCCTCACGTGCTTACTTGCTAAATTGTAAGGCAAAAAGACATCCTGGATGTTTCGTTGAAGTGACAAATGTGGTTGAATGAGAGTTTTTTCACTAAAACCCAAATATGAAGAAAGAACGATAAATTGAAACTACAAACAGCTGTAATGAACTCTTTTCCTGCTCCCATACATGGGCTCACAATCTCCTCAAACTCACATAAGCCCTAAGATCGTGGTTCTTTTATTCAGTCAGAACAAATTTTTTCCTTTTGGAGATGAGCTTTCAATCTGGCATTAATTTCCTTGCATTATTAATTAATGACCCTTATATTTGCTGAAAGAATACAGAGTCATTTGTTACATTTAATTTTATTTATGCCTGTTGAACAGAAGAGTATATCTAGACAGAAACCTTGAGAACTTTACTTAAGGTGTTGCACTTGGGTCGGGGCAATCCCAGGTATGTGTACAGACTGGGAGAAGAACTCCTGCCCTGCGGAGATGGACTTGGGGGTCCTGGTGGACAAGAAGCTTGACATGAGCCAGCAGTGTGGGCTTGCAGCCTGGAAGGCCAACAGTATCCTGGGCTGCATTAAAAGAGGGGTGGCCAGCAGGGAGAGGGCGATTTTCCCTGTCTACTCTGCCCTTGTGAGACTCCATCTGGAGTACTGTGTGCAGGCCTGGGTGCCCCAGCACAAGAAGGATGTGGAGCATTTGGAACAGGTCCAGAGGAGAGCCATGAAGATGATCAGAGGGCTGGAGCACCTCTCCTATGAAGAAAGGTTGAGGGAACTGGGCTTGTTTAGCTTGGAGAAGAGAAGGCTCCATGGACACCTCATTGCGGCCTTCCAGTACCTGAAGAGAGATTATAAACAGGAGGGGGAGTGACTTCTTACATGGTTCGATAGTGATAGGACAAGGGTGAATGTTTTTAAACTAAGAGAGGGGAGATTTCGATTAGATATTTGGAGGAAATTTTTTATTCAGGGGGTGGTGAGGCACAGGCACATGTTGCACAGAGAAGCTGTGGATGCCCCATCCCTGGCGGCATTCAAGTCCAGGTCGGAAGGGGCCCTGGGCAGCCTGGTCTAGTGGCTGGCTACCCTGCCCACAGCAGGGGGGTTGAAACTAGGTGATCTTCAAGTTCCTTTTCTCAGACAATTCTATAATTCTTACATGGGTGTTGTAGAAAAGCCTGGCTCCTCAATCTCAGTTTGCAGGCCTGAAAGCATCCTCTGACCTCATACAATGTTGCTGATACTTTCATATCACCTTGCTGGAGGGTTCATGGAGCCCTGCCAGCCAGAGCCTGCCCAGCCCAATGGGAAGGCAACCATTTGGCAGTGCTACCTGGAGGTCTCACTGAAAGAGCTTCCTCCCCACTGGTGACTGCCAGTTCCTTCTAAAACAGCTGCAGAAGGTAGAAGTGTCCACTTTGAGTCAAGTCTATCAGCTAGGGAAACTGCTTGCTACTGTTCCAATTATAGTGTACTAAACAAACCAAGGATGGGCCTGTTGACCACCTTTTTTTGAATGGTGAAAGAACAGGCAAGGAAGAAATATAAGTGCAACTGAAACCATATCATTGCAATTGTTATGGAGAAAGGGGTGCTGAGCCTGTGTGTCACCTTGATGAATTCAAACAGCTGGAATGTATCCAAATGTCTTCCCTAAAGGTTTCCTCCAGCAATCCCACTATAATGATCTTGTTTTGCCCTCTCCACTGTGATTTCAGGTAACCCATGCTTCTACAGCATTTCTGTCCCTCATGAGCAAGCTGAAAGAAAGTTCATTGCAAGCTACATGCGGGCTAAGTTGCTGCTCAGAAAATCCTGCCAGCTGGCTACTGGCACGCCGAACAGCAAACCGTGGAAGAGCCCTAAACTACTTCTCATAGAAGAGGAAGAGAGTTCTTCAGTGTGGCCATAGATGTCTTCCAGGCCCATCTCACCTACCAGTGTCAAATGCAGTTGGTCAAGAAGGCTTAGAAGCAATCGGAGGGGAAAACAATGGTTTACTTACCTACAGTTATGTAAAACCTCACTCCAGCTAACCAAGCCAAATCACTCGCAGTTAGCAAGACCTTTTCTGTGCTATTGTTAGAGGCTAAGCACTATAGATGATCTCCATTGCAACAAAGAAAGCAACCATTTCCATGATTCATTCCTGTTATGTACATCTTGGATGTTGTCCTTCCTCACAGAGCCCTCCATCTCTCTTTCCAGCTAAAGTTAGAACGGGGATTCAAGAGAAAGGCTAAAAAAGGGGGAGATTTTCAGCATTAATTCTTGTTAGCATATCTGGCCATCAGCTTATCACCTGCTGTTAATGTACTGAAACACAGAATAAAGCTGCATTTCTGTAAAAGACATTGGGTGCAAAATTGGACAGAAGAGTGTCAGATTGCAGTTATTCCATTCTTTCACACAAAATGTGAAATAGCATGTTAACTGCCTTCTGGGCATACAGTAAGCATCCATTAAAATAATCACCATATGGCTCTTTTTGGGACATGCTAACTTTCATATTATTTCACAAACCATTCAGGGGAACAATTTCACAATAGACCATACAGGACCTTGAAAGGATTTTATCAGGTTACTGGATTAAGGCTTTGATAGAGATTCTGAGGAAAAAGCAGGTGGAAATAACAGCTAACATAGTGCCTCTGCAGAGTGATTACTGGGCTATATTCTCTGTTCAAATGGGAAAAGGAAATCCCTTGAAATAAAAAGTCTGGCTGCTGCTGATTAGCTGACAAGAACGAAATTGAACACTGTGTGCATAAAAACTCTATATGTGCTACCAACTGATCCATCATGCCAGCAATTCATTTTGTTATGGTAGCATGGGCTTCGAGAGGAATCCATTAAGGCCCAAATAAATTAATAACAGAGATGAGAAGCATCTCCTGCCTTGCATGATTTTGTATACACATGGCATACAAGTCTAGTTTTGTGTTATTTTATTTGCATCTCTTCTTCAGTCATTAACTTTACTGCATTATATAGTCAGGGCCCAGATTGTTCTGCTTTTTGCTGTTATCAAAATATACCTTACATCACTTCTCTTGCTGGAAGAATAGTGTAATAGGAATATTCTAAATGGGGCAGATACCTCTAAATCTCTGAGGGGTGCAGTTGTACCTGCAGTTTATAACCAGACTAAAGACACAATAGATTGAAGACAAACTCTAGTTAAGTTTCATCTAAAGAATTTCTATCTCTTCCTTTTTTTTTTTTTTTAATAATAATAACAGTCTTTATCAGCTTTATCTTTTCTCTTCAGTTTTACCCCTTGCAGAGTCATTTAAATGCAGTCTGTTGGAGGACTCCAGTTGTGGTGGTGATGGTACGTTAGGTGGCAAGTCCCATGAAGCATGCTAATATGCGCTAATCTTTTAATAATGATGAATATTTGACTCTTTGTAATGGGGGTCTTTCTTTTAAAGAGGCTTTCCACAAAAAAAAATCATCACAATGGTTGTCACAAGTAAGCTTCCCTCCCCTTTGAAAGAACTGACTGTAGTGGAAAAGATAATTACTTAGTTCCTTTATCTCTGAATTATTTGTAATAAAACCTGAAATCGCACCACAAGGTCTTTCATGAGGATGTCATAAATTAAGATGCATCGATGTATTTGGTGCATCTGTTCAGCTCTGCGCTCCTTTGTCTTCTGCAAATAGCGCAGCAGCTTCAATACCCAGCAGACAGCATTTACGCAAATGATGTCGTGGTCTGTATCATTAATATTCAGCGATTGTCTGTCATAGACACCTTACTGTACATCTGTTATGCAAATTTATGTTAATTTTTGCACACTGACAGCTGCCTTGGTTCCCTCCCTAAAATGATCTTTTCCATTTTGAAGTTTGCAATCTGTTCCCAAAAATGTTAATCTAACAATTAACTGAAATTGCTAAACAGAAATTTTACATGCTATGTCCAAAATAGAAACCAGTGTTTTTAAATAGATGGTGAATCTTCTCTTCACATCATTTGTTTTATATGTGATTCAGAGAAGGGTAAACATTGATCTTTGCACAGCCTGTGTTGGGATAAGTGACAATCTCCCTATACAGTAATAGGAATTGCAGGAATTGATGCCATCTTGTTTTCACACAGGCTATGGGCATAAAATTTACTTTCCTATTAAAAGCTGATTTTTGCACAATTATTTTCTATTTGGACATTTGGAATTGGAGAGGCTACTCTTTATTAATACATTAGTTATTTAAATGTTTTGTATTAAATTATACAACCAAATTTCAAATAAAGACAGCAAGCATTTTAAAAATGTTTCAGAGCAATGACATCATGACAGAAAAATGCATCACAAAAAGTGAAATACAGAGGTCTTGGAAACTAGAGCCACATTGCTGGGGAAAAGACTTCAACCTGGTTTGCCTGTGACAGAGTTTCTGCTTCCAGAGTCACAAACCAATCAAATTACATCAAACATCCCACAAGGCAACAGTAGACATTTGGCGTACAGGACAGGCTTTAGGTTTGTCAGACTTTAGAAAACGTACGTGAAGAGGACCTAAATGCAAAATGGTCTCCAGCTTAACCCAAAGTGGAACCAGACTGCTGGCACAGAGTATTTTCAGGTTCTGGGGCATTGCTTAGACCCAGAGCAAGGGAAAGTTTGACACGTGCCAAGAAGAGTTTGGCTCAGGCAGACACCTGCAGGAGATGTCAAAACCAAAAAGGTAGTTCTGTGTCTCAGAGAGGACAGCTCTGAAACTGGGACTGAACTAAACAGGGAGAGGTTGCAGTCACAGATCAGGCTAAAAGGAAAAGAAATTAAATAAGAATAGGTATATTGTCTATATTGGGAAAAAAATATCCTAGACACCCTAAGTGTCCATATCCCAAGGCCAACAGCTTCAAAGCAGAAACCAGTTACCTAGACTGCCTGGCAGTGTAATAGGGTCATGATGTAGTAGATTTTTTAGAAACTATGGCCATAGAGGAACTTGACAGAATAATATAGCACCTGGTTATAAAGCATACAGAAAGACAAGCTGAAAGAAGTTGTAGCCATTAAATACAGCATTACAATGCACCACAGATTCAATATCAGTCTTCACCACAGAAAATACA
>VXAV01002558.1:225942-242042 GCA_013399715.1 Alectura lathami | reverse complement strand
ATTTAGATAAAACTGCAGCTAGTCTTACAATATCAGTGACCTGTGAACAACTCTTATTTGTAGGTCATTGCTCTGCTCATTTAAAAATGCCACAGTGAAAAAGAATAGAAACAAAATAAAACCTGAATAATTAATTATGCTATGGGAAAGCATGATAGCTTAAATTCATGAGTGTGCATATGCTGATACTTCCAGAGATTTTGCTGCGGATGATAGTGTTCCAGCAACGAAATGGAGAGAAAAATAATGCAAGATTACTCAACAGCCTGCAGCATGTTATGAGTATCTGGTGAGGACACATCACCAATGTTGAACATTCTGTGGCTGTAACTGCAAATAACTGAGATTGATCCATGGAAGATGATTCCTTTAATATGAGAAAAAAAGCAGCTTTAGAATCTCATTTTAAGTATTTTTGTATTTGGGCTTAAAATAACACAACATCTCCCCAGACTCACAGGAAAAACTTTCATTTAACCTGCACAGAAGAAAAAGTCAAGTTCTTAGCTGAATAGCAATAGGTGACATTTTGATCTAGGTAATTTGAGGCTATACAAAGCATAAATTGAGTTAATTTAGGTGTGCAGCAGTGTATATAAGTTCAGAAATTTGCCCTGCAATTTTCATTAAGATGAAGTTATTTTCAAATGCCAAATATTCCTTTGGGAATAAGTATAGGTGGCAATGAAAAGAACAAATAATCCTAGGTAAACCTTAGGCCGAATTACTTAAGCAGGTGCGCAGGTTAGAGAAACTCACAGAGAAAATTCCCTTGAAAAAATGCATATATTCACCGTGTTAACTGCCTGAGTTTCTACGCTCACACTTCTTTGGTCTTTGTTTTCCATTAATTCTAGTAAATGAAGATATTAATAGCAACATTGAAGGAAGTCACATTTTTAACAAAAAGAATAGCCAATTCACTATATTTAAAGCTCATTCATGGATGTATACCAACATGTGGACCTTACAAGCTGTGCTCAGAGCTGTCGGGAAAGGAGTTCTTAGGCAAACTGTGCCTTGGGAAAGCGCACAGCACTCTCCAGCCATGTGCATGTTCTTTGCTCACAGCAATTTTCACAAAACTCATCAAACCTCCAGACGAAAGTAACATGACTGAATTCAAGGCTAAATGTAGATGTCTTGTACATTTCCATAGCATCATATTTACATTGAAAAGGTCATGAGCTGAACTTTGTAAAACATAGTAGATTCAGAATGATGAATCATCTACTGTTGGCTAATCACTTTTACATATAAATACACTTAGCTTTCCTCAGCTCAGTTTTCATAGAAGGCTTGGGATAAGATCTAGGTGGCATTCTGTCTGCTGAGCCAAATTCAGTTGCAATAAAGAGGATACTCTTTTTTTTTTTTTTTTTTTTTTTTTTTTTTTTTTTTTCCTCCAGGACCTTTCAGTCAAACCATCCTTCTATAAGGAACAAATAAACATTTCCAGAAGAGAATCTGCCATCTATTCCACCACAAATTTTTAGCCTTAGTATTCCATGGCAGCTACACTTTCCCAAGCAGAATGGTTTGGGCAGCCGCACAGCAAATGATAAGAAATGCGATTACTGAAAAGATGTTTCTGATGTATTATTTTTTTTCCCATCCTCTTTTTGCACTGCAAGTTATATGATTTTTCAACTTTTCCCTGGAACTCATTACTGTGACACCCGAGCACTTGGATATAGGCAATGCACTTGGATCTGTCAGGCTATCGCAAAGAAAGTCTTACTGTAAAATCAGATTGTTAAGGTGGGCAACATCTCCCATATTACTTCTTTCTTTCTTTTTTTTTTTTTTTTTTTTTTTTTTTTTTCAGTAGTCAGTGCCAGAATCTCAATATTCCCTCTCTGTGACTTCTTTGGTTTGCAGATACTGCAAATGAAACACCTGTAAGCATTGTGGATAACTATAGGAAAACAAATTTGAAGTCAAAAGCCCCACAAAATCAGAACGTAGTAAAAATTCTTCAGAGGACTGCAATAAGAACCACTTGTACATAATCCTTGTGATTCTGTGTAGGCTAAACCTGCAGGGTAAAATCCAGCTGCACACAGTTCATGTGACCCTTTGGTGGTAGTGTGGAGAAGATTACAACCTGGAACCCGTTGTGGAGAGGCATTCGCTAGATGAGCCTTGCAAATAAGCCGTGTTTTACCTGAGGAGTCTGCTCTAGTTATTGTTACTGTAACATTATCCATCATGCTGTGGAAAGTGTCAGACATAAAAATAAAGTGGAAATCTATAAAACTGGTTTTAAGCTAGTAAGAAATGTCAATTTTGTAGCAGCCTTTATTAATTCTATTAACTGCACTACTTTGAAATACATAGGATTTCATAAGACTCATAATACAAGAAATATTTGGATAAAAGAAGACACACAGAAATGCCCACATATACATACACAGAGAAAATTAAAGAAATAACCCAGTGGTTGGCATCTAGGTATGTCAAAGGTGATAAGGCTGAGAACACTACACCACCTTGTTAGGAAGGTTATCTTCTCCTTGGTAAAATCAAGATAAATTTTAATGTTGCTGTTTAGAGATGTAGATTCATACAGTTGACTTGAGTAATATTCTCTCCCTCATCTATGGTCTGAGCTGTCATGCTGAGTTGTGTCTCCCTCTGCATAGCATGTCATACCTCTCTTAATGAAAAACTTCTGTTTTCATCAGGGGAGATCTTATCCAGATAATCACATGTAATTACAAGAGCATTGTGCATAGTCTGTGAAATACTTTTCAAAATATTTTTTTTTCTGCTCTCAGAATCATTCACTTCATGTGTTACATTCACATGAAGTGAATATAAATTCAGATTTGCTACTGTTACTAAATAATTTCACTAAATGCATAACTAGTCTAAAGGATATAAAATCAAAATATTTTTACAATCAGAAATTCTGAAGAAAAAAAAAGACTGTCTCTGCAGCAATGTATTTAGCTCAAAGCACATACAATAAACTAAAAGTCTGACTGTGAACCTTCTCTTCCCTCTGGGGAGCATTTTTTCACATAAGTAACCCCATTTATCTTAACTGGTAGAAGTAGACTAAGGATTACAAATGCAAGCATCAGAGGAGAGTGATTCAGCTGGAGCTGCACATGAAATGACGGGCTGTGAATGGTGGTTTTATTAATTCATTTTGGCAATATGACCCCAGTAAGTGCAAAATAACAGTAATGTTAAATATGGTACACAAAATGCTACTAGCAGCAATTATGCTGCAAATCAGCTCTCGGAGGAAACAGCAGTGAGGGATGCTCAGTATCCCAGGACATGTGAGGTTGACCTCAGCTAACCAGGTTAATCTCCTTTTTGCTTTCTGTTATATTGATGGGGAAGGATAAGCTCATTCAGACCATTATTACTGAGCAAAAGTCCAACTTTACTTATTTTTACTTATTCCTGAAGACTCCGTATGTCTCTCTTTTCACTCTTTGCAGGAGGCCACTTAGACTGCCTTAGAAAAGCGGCTCTTGTAATTATCCCTCTTAGAACTGTGGCTGAAAGAAATTCCAGTAGGTAAATTAATCAAAGATATCCACAAGTTTATATGTTGAATGTCAACACATAACATATAGATTGCCACCAATAACGCAAAAGAGGGTGGAAATGAAACACATTTGCAGTGACTTTGCTTCCTGACAAACAGCAACAAAATGCAGAAATCAATATCCACTACACTAAGAAGCTTGAAGTGGTGGGGAAAGAATGTTTTTAATGCAGTCATGCTGAACCTCAGTACACTGTGTTGGATCTCCTTGGCCATGATTATATATCAGCAGGTGGAAGAAGGCCAGGGCCCAGGCCTGAGGTTGTCACAGTCTGTCAATGCCACTCCAGTGATGGCCCTGCTCTGACCTGAGGTTTGGCCTGGGCCAAGCTGTGCTGCCCCATACCATGCCCAGGCAATGTCAGGGGGACACTGAAGCCCAGGAAAACTATTCAGAGGCCACCCTATTCTGCAGTGGTCATGGGGGCAGGCCATACAGACAAGTTACAATATGCTGTTGCCATAAGGGGCATAGGACTAGCCATGGCCCATTTTATTTAATAGTGTAAAAACAGTCCATATTGACTAGACTGCAGCATGGCTGCATAACATGATGTTAATTTCTATACCATGCCCACCTCCATGCTACTCTTCAAGGCAGTATCAGACCCTGGGACGGATATTTCAGCTTTGCTGTAGACAGGTTCACAACCAACATGAAATAACAAAACTTAGTGCTTCAGTCCTGCTCTTGGCACAGGAATGTTTTGTTAATATAACCACTGAAATATTCACTTACCCATGATATTAACACTCTGCTCTGATGAGCAAACAGCTTTATTTTATTGCATGATTTCTGGCAATCTCACAGTCTTTACAAATACAAACTGAAACACTCACTCCAGGACTGGTCAAAAATATTAATACTTTCATACAAAATTACAGGTAGTAGATCTTTTCACATATGGAAATTAATCCCACTGATTGTTTAGAGACGCACATATTCCAAAACAAAATCACAACAGTCAGTGATCAGAAAATCTCCATGGTTGATATCCCTGCTTCCTTTCAACTGACAGGAGAAGTAGCTGGTACAAGGAAATCTCCTGTGGCTTTCATAGCAATGTCAACCACAGTGCAGGTGACATTGCTTGGGTGCAGGACATCAGCAAAGAGAGCAGAGAGAATTTTCATTAACACGGTCTCAATTAAATGAGGTATGCAGGGTCAATGCTGGGCACATTGACTTAATTTGTGCTGTTTGCTCTGTACAGACCTTAGAAAGAAAAGGAAGTCCTGTCTGAGGACTCAGTCACTGACAACAGCTCTGATCTCCTAATGAAGCAGGACTTTCTCTGAGGAGGCAAAGTTCTTCTGGGGAAAGACAAGTCTGGGATCGTAGCATGAGACAGTGAAGACACCTAAAGTCTATAAGTTCTATAAACACCAGCACATCCAGCCTGAAGTGCAAGGCATAAATCTTTCCACCTGCCTTCTTTTATTGCCCACATTTACCTACATAAAGTACTTGGATACACTGGCAGTCCTGGTAATAGAAACAGTGAACGCAGAAGAGCTGCAGTCCAGGGTCAGACAGAGCTCTGTGGCCTGTTGTCACATGACAGGTATCCTGAGACACTTTCTCATGCTGCTGGGGATACTTCCTGCCCTGCAGAGCCTTTACACAGCCCTGCGTGAGGCAGAACAAGAAATCTAAGTTCACTAGCCAAGCTGAGAAAATGGTTGCTTTGGAAGAGCTAATCATCTTAAAGCTTGTGATAGCTTGATCACTTTATAAAAGCCCTAAAAATTCCCTTATTGTTTTGTCTACAGTGCCATCATCATTTCTTTGAGTGATAGCATCAACAGCATGAATGAAGGTGACAATTCAGTCCTAGCTGTAATAGATGTCCTGAGCTGTATTCCTAGTCACCAGCTCTTAGAATAGGATTTGCGCTGTTGAGTGAGCTCATACAGCTCCAAAGAAAAGTTAATCATAGCAGATAGGGAAAAAAAAAAAAAAAAGGAAAAAAAAAAAAAAAGGAAGAAAAAAAGAAGAACAAAAACAAAACCCAGCAACAGCAAAGAAACCCAACACCAAAATCCCTACATTATTAGCTGTACGTGAACCAAGAGGTGAAGGAACACAGGACCCACTACAGAAAATAAGCCAACCACATTTTGTAGCTTTCAGGAAAGCAGCATATGTATTCTGTTAGGAGCAGGGAAGATGGACAATGGCAGCATCGCAGTCTGATCTCCTGAGTCACCAGCTCTCCATCCTGCAGCATGTGCTAGGCTTCGCTGCTCTGGTGTGCAGGTATTTCCTCAGTCTTGCAGCAGCAGGCCAGTCAGGATGCACCTAATCAGATCTCCCACTCCCTTGAGAAAGGAGATTGAGAAAATTGCACACTACACAATCTAAGTAAAATAATCCTTTTTATTCATTTTAAGCTTACCATCAAAAAAGGAAATAAAAGCAAATGATGCAAAGCAAATTATCACAGAAAGTATTTCACTGCCATGTCCAGCTGAGATTACAGCCATGCATGCTCTCACTGGTTTGGTATGTTCTGAAGGAGGAAGGAGTTTACAACTTTGTCTTGCTCACCGCGTGACCCAGCGCAGGCCACTCCACCCTGCCTCACAGAGGCAGGGAGCAAGCCAAGCCTGACACTGAGATTCCCTCACCGCCTCCTCCAGGTTGGAGAGTACAGCACAGCTTCTCCACTTCTCTCCTCTGTGGGCCAGCAGCGCCATTATATGGCAGGTTATTTTATTATTTTTCTTTTTTCTTTTTCTCTGTATTCTGAATTACTTCCCATTCTTCCTTAGAGGATATATAAATCTAGTCTTAACAGTTTATTCCTCAAGCACGAGGGACTACCAGATAAAATAATGCAAATTAAAGAACATAGGCCAAGTATCTGTCCCAATACTCAAAGTGAGTTTCACCACTGACTGCAAAGGGAGTCAGACTTGGCCTTACTTCTGCAGATATGGAAAACATTAGTGAAGCTTTAGAACATGCCTGAGGTTCTGTCCTAATCTCTATTGGGCAACTATAGGAAAAATGTAAGAAATATAAGTTTCTCGTTTGGTCACAAACCAGGGCAGGCGACCTGTCCGTCTGTCACAGCACATTCTGAAGGTGCCGTATGTTTTCCAAGCTACCAGAAGACTAACATATGTGTAGCCTTCCACAGCAACTACTGTCCTCAGAGAAAGGTTGGCTTCTCATGGAGGAGGATTGCAAGTCCCAGAAGGGGCTGCAGCCAAGACAAAAAGTTGTGATACATACAGTATCTCCAAGACAGATGAAAAGTTAGGCTATGCTGTTGTTCTGTAGTTCTGTATCAGCTAGGCAGGTTTAAACCTTCGTAATTACCAGTGATGATTTATTATCTCCTTATTATACAGAATCTTAATCAACAGAAAGGTCAAAAAAAGGTCCAGATTTTTTATGCATTGCAAGATTCTGGCTTGTATACTCTGCTACGTATTTGGAGAAGAGCTCCTTAGCTCTGTAGTCTGAGCAGAAGTGGACTTGGCAAAGGAGAGGATCTAATCAACTTCATTTGTACTTTGCCTTCTCTCACATAAACTGGGAAACTATGTCAAATCAAGCAACCACAAAAGTGTCCAGGATCATGGTTTTCATTTCCTGGAAAAAAATAGAACATATGGAGTGCCAAGTAACCACATCTATTCATTGTATGTGACTTTCAGTCATGGGTGTGTAGGAGGTTTAACATCAGTCTTTCTCCTCTTGTTTGCCAGTTCAAGTTTAAGGAATCTGATGTGGAATTATTCTTCAAGAATTCTGTATGAGACTGAAAAAAACGGCTAAACATTAGGAAATAAAACACTGTAATGTGAAATACAGTAACTGCAAGACTTAAAGAAGTTTAGAATTACTATGGATTACTGCAATTTTGCTATAGGAGGGAAGTTACAATCTCTCCATACGGTTTGGACTTCTTATAGAATGATGCTCATAGATACCGTAATTTTGTGCACACAAGTGAAAAGGGTGATTTCTGTATAACAGTATGTCACTTCCTTCTATTACAGGCTGTTCTGCATTCTGAGTATTCTGGCATGACCTTTCTGGTGCTGAAATCAAGAGGCTCCCTGATACTACTTGTGAAGGGTTTAGTTATGTTTGGTGTTCAGTATAAAGGTCTGGCCGTCTCATTTTTCCATGGCAAATTTAGAGCGAAAGAATGGATTAGTCATGGCAAAAATGCTAAGTATAGATGGAACTCAGCAAAAGCTGTGGGCTTGTTTTTTAACACCTCAGTGAGAGTTGTGTCATTCTATTTATTGGAGAGTCTCTTACCGATTTATTTTCTGTTGCCTTGGGTTTTAAATAGAAAAGTAGCTGAGAGTGTGCTGGATGAGACAGTGCTGCAGCTGAAGGGGAGCAAAGACCACTACAAGAATATTGGCTTTCCATAAAGATAACATACATTTATTATCTACATCCATATTGCCTCCGAATTCTGGCTGGTTACAGGGATTCACTGCATTTCATGATGGACACAGCAAAGGCCCTCAAAAGCTTAAAAACTAGCAAGAAGATTACTGTAGGCAAATAGCCACAGGCTTATTAAGAAAGACTGGCATGGAGTCCATTCCTCAGAAGAATTTCCAGCAGCCCAGCAGCCTGCACTCCAAAAAGGCTAAGTGGCAAAGAAAGGGAAAATGTGAAGGATGATCACAAGTAAGAAAGATAAAGTATACTGCTGTGAATATTCCTAGTTCAGATGATGAATGAGTCAGAACTAACTCCAAATGCATGAGGACTACGGTTAGTGATTTCCAGCACAGGACCTAGGACACGGCATGGTCTGAATCCTGAGCAGCTGTGATTGTCTTCAACTGGTATGAGGGAAGAATTTCTTTTTTATTCTCGGGCAAAGCTCAAGACACTCCAAGGCAAGTGACGTGGGGGTCAGTGAACCCACCAAGTTTTTTGTTACGATTAGTTATGATAGTGTTTTGTTATTTTGCCATTGTGAAGCTTGCTTTTTATTTGGCACATTTGTGCCCACAACAAGATCTGTGAAGTTCATGGAGTTACACTATTTAATTTTGCTACTGGAAATTCAAGTAAAACGCTCAAAAATTGTGAAATTTCTACATTCAGCATTTCTGTTTGTCTAGATTCTTTGTTCTCCTGGGTATATATCAATGCTTCATTATATTCCTTCTGAGTTTTGAGTGGGGTTTCCTTTAATGCACATTCATTAGAGTATCACAGCTAAGGTTGGTTGATTTCAGTTCAAAATTAAAAAGACATGAGCTTCTCACATTCATTAATAATTTTAGTATTTTGCCTTTGTTTCTGGATTTTTTCTAAAAGGAACTTTGATTTTCAGGTTGAGATATTAAACACACAGAAGTCTAGGCTATGTCTAAGAAATTCTATTGTTACCACAGCAACTGGAATTATTATATATACCAATTAGGAATCCTAAAAGTAATGGCTATGCAGAGAAATATCACTTCCTACAGAAGGAATCTCCGTTGTGGCTAATAAGAAGCTGTTTTTTGAGTTTATGGTTTTATGTGGATAGAAGCACATATGCAAATAATGACATTTCTCCAAACTGAAAGTCATCCAATTAAAATACTTTATAAAATTTTTATTGTAGAACTTTCTATTTTTCTGTCTACATTATCCTTGACTTTGGACTTAGCAGACAATAGTCCTTTCCCCAAAAGCTGGAAATCTGAATATAAAAATAAAAAATGTTCATTCAATTTTTAAACAATGGGATAATTTAAATCCTAATTATCTGTGGTTTAGTTCTGCAAATCTGATTGAAGAATTTGTGTAGCACCAAAATTTGTCTTCTACTTAGACCAAAATCTTATATACAAAAACACGTTTATACTCATCTGATTAATTTGTCTGGTAGTGGTCAATAGTTTATCACCCTGCACCTAGAACTGGGTAGACAGATGTGATTAAAAAATATATAAAAATCACAAAAATTGAAATGCAATCTTTTAACAAAGAAACTGTATGTGTAGGACTGACTAAATTAGGAAATATGAAGTATATATGTCCATACCTGAGTTACTCATCCTAGACCTTTTTCACAATTATTTGAAAGTAACTGTTGTTACTAAGATGCTCTTAGACATGTAAATGAGGGAAGGGATCTCCCACCTATTTTTTCCACTGACTTTTAAGACCAGTAGCTCAGACACATGCACAACATTGCAGACATCACAGTTTAGGTGAGCTAAGTCCCACCTCATGTAATTTTTGCACCATTCCCCCATATTTCATTTGTCTAAATCTCGTGTGTCCCACTACTACAGTAACATTTTTATGAGGAATTTCTCAGGCATCTTGAGAAGTATAAAGTATCATGACATTAAGCCTAGTTTTGCAAACGTTGGATGACATATCTACAGCTTAGCAACAGCAGCTCCTCGTAATGGCCAGTGGGTGCTGAAAACACTCCCTTGTTGATCTCTACACAGAAAAACCTATTATGAGGGTAGGATTTAATTCAGAGAATTGAGATAATTTTAAAATTAAAACTAGTCCAAACTAGTGTTTTAGGGCTCCTATTTGGTCATTGACAGCAGCGGCTCTTTTGGAGNTGTTTTAGGGCTCCTATTTGGTCATTGACAGCAGGGGCTCTTTTGGAGAGTGGATCAGGGTGTTGAAGTAAGTGGAAAGTATCACCCTGGGAGAATGGGACCAGAACCTAGTGTTTATACAGTAAGTTTAGGTGAGATTAATTGTTATTTTTATAGCTGATTATAGCACTTTTTAAATTGTTGTAAGTAAGGTCATCTTGAGAGTGACCTTTGAGATTGGCTTCTTCATGCAATCTCAGCAGAGATGACGTGCTTGACACGACATGCATGGTTAAGCTACTGGGACATTAAGAGACCCCTGACAAGTGGACTTTTGAAGTTCCTGTTACTTATTCTATAATATCAAAAGGAAAAAAAAATAATTTGCTTTTCAGGACAGTTAATCTAACAACATGGTCAAGATGGGCAACACGGAAGGGGTGCACACATGAAGAGGTGACACACTGGAGATCACCCAGTTATCTCCAGGTGAGTGACATCCCTACATAGCGCCCTGCAGGTTACTCAGGCCAGATAGCGTATTAACAGCTGGCATTTGTCCATGTACGTACACTTCATTTTATGCGTACATACATGCCACCACTGAGCAATTAAAGCTGCTGAAGATGACAAGCCTATGCATGTGAAATAGCTTTAAGCTTTGCTCTGTCATAACTGAAGGAGAAAAACTGGCTTTTAAATGGGGAGCAGTGATAAATAATAAATGTTAAAATTTCAAAGGTAATTATTAATCAGTCATAGGAAGAAACGTCTGCAGGTTTCAACCAAAAAATATTAATAGATTTCAAGGGCAGGAATGTACTTCTGAAAATGATGGGTTTTATCCAAAACTTTGCCCAAATGTCATTTTGAAATTTTTTGACTTTCCCTAACATGAACCAATACAGATAATAAAAACTTTTTAAGATAACTGCAGTTATGTAAAATTTCCTAACATTGAGCTGACACTTTCTCGCTTTCTGGATCTCCACATTTATCCTGTTTGTAGTAAGGTGTTTATTTGTACTCCTGGGGGAGGACACTTGTACCTCCTAATCAAACAATTCCAATAAAATCAATTTCACATGCAAATCACAGGAATGATGGAAGATATTTCAGTTCCAAGCCATTGGAACCTGTAACGCCCCATACACAAAGATGTCACTATGTGCTTTGAAGCATTGCTCCTGAGATGTTCAAGAAGGTAGCCACCTCCTTAGGTGGATAATTTGCAGTACCCAACAGCTGGCAGTTTCACCTGTTGCAAAACAGAAACATCTGAATTTACTCTGAATCCCAGAGAGCCTTTTCATGATTATTCTGGAGTAAAGGAAAATCACATGAAGAAAACCACATGGAGAAACGTGACATGCAAATTCAAAGAGAGGCTATAGCCTGCAAGGAAGCCGAATCTCTTGCAGGTAGAATAAGGGTATCAACGAATCCATTCAGATCTGATGAGCCTGTCCAGTTGCTCAAGAAAGACAAACCCCTTTCGCCCGATCAGCCTACCACCCTGACAGCCCACTGTATTGCAGGATGATTCACCTAACCTATTTGGAGCCCCTAACAGGAGAGTACCACTGAGTCAAATCCCTTACTTTTAATCATTCGAAGCAAATTTTATTAAACAGACTATAGATTGTTGCAGGATAATGTTCAGAGATTGCCAGTGACAGTAGACAGACTGCGAGAATGATCAAGCCTGACTATTGGTATCAACCATTTGGTGTGCCTAGAATAGAGCTCGTACCCAATAGGCATTGCTACAGNTGGAGTTCTTGATGACATCTTCTCCCTACTCTTCCTCCAGTGTCAGACCATTTTTATTCTCTTATACTTAGGTGGAGCTTGAGTGACTCTAGTCATATGTACTTCGATTGGTGATTGGTGTTACTATGCGATTTACGCCTTTGGTTGGCTGTTGCTAAGATGTGATCAGCCATATGATTTTATCATGCCATAGAGAACAATAGGGTTTGGCCGTGAAACCTTCGCTTCACTCCATCTCCCAGTATACCCCACTGTATTAACAGGTCAAGGTGGTCTAGTACGTTCCCATCTCCTGCACGGGATGCACACAAAAAATATAGCCATGGAGCAATGTGCTCCACTCCACTCTGCGTGTCATTCTGCCTCTTAGTTTCTGCCATGATGGCAGGATGTGTTGCCTTGGGAACCACTGCAGAACAGGATCTAGGTGCAGCAACTGCATTTTACTCTAAAGATTCTTAACATTGTTAAGATGTGGAAAATAACTTTAGAGAAACTATACCCCCCTTTCATCCATTTTCCCACGGAAAGCATCCTCAAGTTTTCATGCACCAACGTTTCCTGCTTCAGGTAAGAACAAGTGGTGAAATAGAACAAGAGAATCAGCCATGGCTCTGATGCAAAGAAGTTCCCATGAGATTTATGCTGAGGATGAAGAAGTCAAGGATGCTGGAATAGTTCAGTAAAACTCAAAGACTGCTTGAACGTCATTTGCAACGGCAGGCTAGTGTACTACGTAGCAGGCCAACTGTGATGCAGGATAGGGCCTATGGAGAACACAAGGCACAGTGCATTAACTGCCTGTGTAATTCATGGACATAGTCATTATTTACTACAGCTCTGAAGAGGCTACCAATAGCCCCCTCAGGAATTAGCACTCTGTACTTGTAGCAGTAGCAGACATCCAGTTAAAGCCTAATATACCTCTCACAGAGGATGAAGCAGAAAGTTATAGAGATGTAAGGTTGCTTAATATGTGGCCTCACACTGCACACTATTCAAACACTTTCTGTAGAGAGGACTGCTCCTTTCATCCTGGAATTCTGGTAGTGCTCTGCACTGTGTGCTAAATGCACACTGCAGCAGCAGGACAGAGGTGTAAAGGTCAAAGCCTTCACCAGCATAAGTGCCCATTCTAAGGCACCTAACACCTGACATTTTTAAAAGATGAAGCATTGTATAGTATTTGGCATGCAAAAGGAACTGATTTTTGCAATTTAACCTGTGACAGTGAAGCCTCAGAACTTCCAAAAAATAATCAGATCAGATCTTGGGATGCTTTATCCCAGCTAAATGTTTAGATATTGGGACAAAGAGAAAGAAAATATATTTAAAAAAAAATAGAAATTCCTTTAAAACAATTAATTCAAAAGACTTTCTTAGCATGAAAAGGGAATGCAATGGTAGATACATAGAGAGTTTTCTTCATATGAGTAGATAAATGCCTTAATTGCAGTTTTTTTCTCTTATTGCAGTTATTCTTTGTTTCCTTCACAACCTCCCAATTTTGCAAAGACCCTACAGAAAACGTTCCATTAAACAAACCTTCCAGCTTTCACTCCTCACACTATTCCTATTTTGAATGATAAACTGAAGATTTCACCTTTGTTCTTTCGAAATTTTGCTTTGCAACTCTTAATGAAAATAAAACTNTTTAAAATGCTTCAATAATTCATCTTTTCCTTCTCCCAGATTCAATATAAACTACATTTTGCCTCATTAAGCCAGGAAAAATCCTTCTTAATTTAAGACTGAAAGTACAGTATTTCAAGACAATTGGTTAGGGAGTCACAGCCATCAGCACTGCAACTTAATATCAGTCTCACTTTAAATAAATAATCATTACAGCTTTTGGTTTAAGAGGTTCTGAGACTGAGCTCTACAGTTCACATTGTCCAACTATGTTATAATGGAATTAAATAAAATCCTACAATTTTTTAAAATGTAGCAAATCTGGAAAGTAAAACTTTAAGATGCAAAGGCAGTCTGACAGAATAGCCAGGTCTCAATCCGATAGAAATAGATAGCTCTTAGACTGATGGTCATTTCTTTTTTGAAGGTAAAGAGGACTGCAGACTTCTTAATGGGAAGCATGGTGTCCATGGCATACTTTGGTCACATCTACATTAACAGACCCAGCCTATGTGCTATGTACAAGCTATCATCACCAAAAATAACCCAACTGGAAGAAAAGCTGGAAATTAATTTCTAGTTTCAGTTTTATTTTTAAAGAAAGGACATTTCTTGCATCTTTCTTTGTGATTAAAGCCTTGGACATGCAAACTGCTAGAAAACTGATGTAACCAGATTGTCAGGATGGTAAGAAACAAGCAGCTGGGATCCCCATCTGCTGCAATAAGGAGCTAAGCTAAAAATCCTCCAAGCATAGTCCTCTGAGGTAAAATGAGTCAATAAAACTGTAGTTTTATCCATCGAATCGACCCAACAGTTCCTTTATTTTCCTTTACTTCCCTTTACTCTCCCCTTTTACAACACATTTAAAACAGTATTGTCTGATATGGTCAGGGTTTTTGTCCAAGTCAACAGTCTGCTATACAAATAAAGGCTGTAGCACATAATTTATGTTTAATGTCAAGGGCATAATTTGTCTAATTGTCTTCAGCAATGCTACACAAATGTGTCAGTCTGGTACTTCCTCTGATCTGTCAATAGTTGCAACAATTGCCACTCCAGTATGATGGAGTCACTGGTGTCAGTGAAGCTGCATTAAGCATTTGATGTAGTCACTTTTTCTTCAATGCTTGTCAGCAGTATAAATTAACTATAAGATAGCAATTCCACTGCCTGTGACTTCGGAAATTGCTATTTTAAATGCTATTTAAAATGATTGTTTAAAATATAATGAAACACTGGATCAGATGGGTGATGTGATGATGTGATTTCAAAGTAGCATGGGAAAAAATAAAAAAATAGGAGGCAAAGTTTTAGAGGTGTATCTTTTTTAACAAAATGGCCACTCAATATGTAATATCAATAAAGTTAGAACTTAAGTCATGTGGCATGTTTACTTTTATTATTATTATTTTCCATTTTTGTTAATAATACATTGTTTATCTTCCTGCTGATTTTTTTTCTTTTTATGTTTTTTAAATTCCTTTCTCTTTCTCTTATCTCTCCAAATTAAAATCTTTTATTCTGTAAGCATACACTTTTTCTGCTTTTCTATTTCTTGATCTGATTTTGGGATCGTTTATTGCTTCTTATTCCGGCTCTTATTTACTGCATATTTGACCATTCACCATAACTCAGTGGCAGCCCTCTTAGTTAGACCATCCAACTTTAATTAATTAATTAATTAATTTTACAGAATAGAAGCTTAGAATGGAAGATATTTCCTTTCAGAAAGCTTTACCTTTAATTTAAAATGTTAAGCTGTTAACCACACCAATCATTTGATTACTCTACATGATATGTAAGGTTACATGAAAATGTTTATGATAAAGTACTAAATTTTTTCCAGAGGTGCCATTTTATGACCCAGAGTAGTATTATATTATTAAAGAATACATTTTAATTGCAGTAACTCTAATCTACAATTGCCCTACTCTAACGTTGTTTCTTAGATCTCAAAACAAATTTTTCTTTATTTTTATTTATTTTTTAACAGAGAAAAGTGTAGAAAGAGTACAAAATAGAAAAAAGAGAGGAAGGTGGAACCAGTCTGTAGATTCAGATTACACTTTTATTCTAGTAAATACAAACAACAACAAGAAGCATAACAGGTTGAATGAGTCATACTTTTTTTGTGTCTTGGTGACAATGACATTCTGCTTTGTTTGACAAAAGTGGTAATTAGATGCATGTATTCTCTCATCACCCTACTGGATGTTGGCAACACCTCACAGCAGATACAGATAATGTCCATAAGATCATGGCATTATGGCTATATAAGATAATGAATATCAGACTAACATAGTTCCACAGATCTTACATAGACCTTGATGTGATGATTTCCAAATATTTTTCAAAGTACAGCTATCTTTTGCTTTTTTGTGTATTCCACAGGACAATCTTTCCAGATATGGGCTCGGTTTCCCCATTTTTCCTCATATCTAAGAGCTTCAGCTACACGCCTTCATCAAGCACTTTGCCTTTCCTCCACTTTGCCTCCTTCAAAGGAGCTGTTTAAGAATAAGCTGTAGGCATTCATCAATACTGAGAATAAAGAATCAGTAGGTGCCCTTCTGTAAAGCCT
>VXAV01002558.1:214460-225196 GCA_013399715.1 Alectura lathami | reverse complement strand
AAAAAAAAAAAAAAAGCTCCAATAAGCAGATATTTTCCATTTGTGGATTTGAAAAGCTATCTGGAATTCCTGTGCATTGTTCTGTTTTAGAAGTAAAACAAACTGTTCTAGTGACAAGTATCAATTTTCACCTTTAAAAGAAAACTACCCATTCATAAATATTAAGTGATGACATTATCTCTTTCCATGACCGCTTTCTTATAGGCAATGAAAGAAACATAATCCACACCCAGGAAAACAATAAATAGCTTTAGCAGTTACAGAATCTCCTCATCCAATACATCTC
This sequence comes from Alectura lathami, assembly GCA_013399715.1. NCBI lineage: Eukaryota > Metazoa > Chordata > Aves > Galliformes > Megapodiidae > Alectura > Alectura lathami. The sequence goes on along the minus strand of VXAV01002558.1, from coordinate 224,910 downwards.
TGAAATGGAAAACTGGAAGGACAGTTTGGGAAGCTGTCCAACTACAGACAAATGTAATGGCATACTACAAAAGACCCTGTGCCACAGACAACCTTCTGCAGACACAGAAGGGACACTTAAATACTTCAAGCCTTTTGATCTAATGAAAAAATGCCCTCTGTGTTTCTTATCTTTTAAAAAAGAAGTTTTTGTGCTCTATAGTTGAAGGATAAAACAAAAAGCCTCATACAATAGTGTGAGAAATTTTGTGTTTGTTAAGAAACTTAACATTTAGAATCTCCTCTAAAAATCATGGTTTAGAGCTTGGAATTTGCCTGTGAAGTAGAAGAGCTCATCCTTCCTTAGAAACCAGGAGATTTGGATTTTCAAATTCCTTTTATGGAAGGAAGTAAACTGCTGGAAAATCCTTGATGGTTGATAGTTAGGTTGTAATAGTTAGGTTGTAAATAGGCCCAGGAACGTCTCACAATATCTTTACTCTTTTGTAAGAATTATTAGATTTGCCTTGTAATTATCCAATACAACTTAATCCAATACAAAGCTATTGACTTTCAAAAACTGTCATGAGCTTTGACATTTTAAAATTTACTGAGGGGGCAGAAGGACATGCACTGTTACATGATATTCACAATGCAGAATCATTGAAAACACTTATTGAAAACTTATATGCCCTTAAAAAAATAGTCAGTACAGAACTGAAGGCTAGCAGAGGTTACACAGAGTGGCTGTGGAGTGTCCCTGTAAGAAGATCTCCAAAAGCTGACTGGACATGGTCCTGGGCATCATGCTCTGAGTGCTCCTGCTGAAGCAGGGGTTGGACCAGGTCCCTTCCAGCCTCATCCATTTTGTGATTCTGTGAACAAGGAAGAATCAGCCCTGTGGGGAACTACTGTGTTCAGTTCCAGCTGGAAGTACCTTTTGTACAGTAAGGTAATTTGGATCAGAATGAAATAACTATTTTGCCTCCACATGAGACTGTATGCTTTCCTTCATGTTTTGTCCCTAGAAGTACTTGAGAATCTTTCTTCCTACTAGTCATAAGCATAGGCACTTGCCCAAAGTCAAATTGCAGTGGAGAGTAGGACTGAAAAAGGAAGGGCAAAAACAGGAATGGGAATATGCATGGACAGACAGAGAGATAAACTGGAATTATATTAGAATCATTGATTTCTCTTGAGTTACTCCTAATTTGCCCAGCAGGAAGAATATCAGGCCCAACAATTCATAGCTAATATTTGATTCAGAAATGTCAGAGCAGAAAGGAACAGTGTCAGTGAATAAAGCATTTTCCCTAATGAATACATACATATAATTAGGATTGAACTCTTTATTTTATAATCAGTACAGTCACTAGAATTAAATTTAAATCCAAGTGCTTCAGATAAAACCATCATCACTCATGATAGTCATGTTTCATACAGAAGCTTTCATTACAGTGTAGGCAAGCAATGACTTTGTTTTTGCAGTACCAAAACCTCCCACTCTATACTCTACATCAGAATCAAGGAGATAGAAGTTTTCAAATTTTCTCCAAAGCTGACAAGGAGAGAACAGCAGTTAAGAACTGCAAACAAAGAACATTTCTGTTTTGAAAAGTTCCTGCAAAATATGAAATGTTATGAAAGTATGTTTCAGGTAAGTCCAAGTGCATCAGACAAAAGTTTTTGACTGGAAAAATCATGTCGCTATAGAATTTGGATATATTTATACATTTTAAGTCCAAAGTCATAATTCAAACATTTTCTTGTTCTTGTGAAGAATGGAGAATGAACTAAATGCAAGTTCTACAGTTATACAATGTAGGAGGAATTTTTTGTCTGTGTCTGGAGGTTATGTTGGGGAGGGAGATCAGAGATTCTTTTCAGTATGTTAGTTCTAAACTTGTGGTGCTAAAGGCAGAGGGAAGACCCTCTGATGTCATCATTTAGTTGCTTACTGACAAGTACCCTGCCATTATTCCTCTTTATCAAATGCTCTATCCATTAATCCACAGATTAATGGCTTTTGTGCAATAATACTGTTTTATATTTCATTGTACTCTCTTGTATAATAGCAACACAAAATAAAAGAAAGTGAGGCCAAAATAGTACTGAAAGAAAAAATAATTCCAAACAGTACAGGTCTACTGATTTCTCTCCTTGTGCCAAAAGAGCAAGCATACATAAGGATGAAAAAGTAACACTACAAAAACAAACAAACAAACAAACAAACAAAAAACATTAAAGGAATCCCTGAAGAAACTTATGCCAAGGAAATATGACTTCAGGCAACCTGTGCTAGTATAAAAATTGTCTGCATTGTTAAAATGACAGAGATTGATAGGTGTTACAGATGGAACGATGAAAAGTGAAGTGGATAGTGAGATGGCAGTCAGTCCAAAGATGACTGTGAGAAGTCACGGATGGATCTCACAACACCAGCCATCCAGGTTGTATAAAGTAAAATGAAATTCAGTTTTGGTAAGTTCAATGCATGTGAGAAAAAAAAAAAATAATAATATTAACTTGGTGATTGTCAAAAGAGCAAACAGCATCCTCCGAATTTTCAGAACACGAAGAAAGACCAAATCAGAACAGAAAATAATACACTGTTGTTTAAATCAATGGTGCACCCATTTCGTAAATTGTATATGTAGTTCTGGTCACCCCACTACAAAAATAATAGAGTAGAGCTAGAAAAGGTGCAGAAAAGAGCAATAAAGATCAGATTATTGAATGGCTTCTTTGGGAAGAGATATTAAATAAGGTATGACTCTTAGGCAATGAGTAAGGGTGAAATACAATAGAAGCCTATAAAATCAGGTTTACTAGAGAGAGAGAAGTTGCAGGTACAACATATATTGATAACATGTGCCTCAGGTCATACAAAAATATCATTAGACAGCAAGCTTATACCTGACAAAAGGAAGTCATTTTCTGAACAACACATAACCTGTAAAACTTATGGCCACAGGAAGTTCTGAAAGCCAAAAAAAAAAAAATATAAATGGGTTAGGGATTAGATAGTCCTTTAAAAGCAGCAGTATGGGTGTGACCTCCAACTAAGACAGTCCGTAGGCTGCTGATTGCTTCAAGGCAGGAAGGCAAGGCTGGAGAACATAATTTCCAATACGCCTTTTAAGATCAGAACATTCAGAGAGTGATATTTTCCCTTCTGCCTTGTGAACAATAAAAAGTGTTACTATGCATTTTCATTCTCTCTCTGGAAATATGGCCTATTAAAATATTCCTGTTCCCTTTAAGGCAGAAAAGGTAAATATCTGATTCTTTCGTTCAGTTTCAGGCTGAAAGTTTTATGTTATTATACCTGTCACAGAAAGAGGGATACAAGAGTAAATGGGACATTTGCTTCTTAACTTCTTGGTAAATATGTAGTAAAACAAGGCTCACGGAATCACATCTTTCTTAATGTTTTTTAAAGAAACACTGAAGGGAAGATAAAACCCACAGTGCATCAAAATACTAGTTTCTTACTGTATCATACAATAATCTTCCTTGTCATGTCAGTTTCACTGTTTTTTTATGACTTACACAAGATTTGTATCAGTCACAGAAAACACATCTGAATTGTAGCTCTAAATGCTCTAGTATTATACAGAAGTCTAAACTTAAGAGCTAGAGAAAAGGACAGAAAGCAAGTATAACAACTTCCTTAATGGTATCATCAGGGAGTTTTATTTCAAGGGTCCTGTAATGTCTTGTTTTTGTCTGATAGAAAGCTGCATAGCTGGGAATACCTTCAGAAATTGTGTCAGAAAACCATTTTAGCTTCCCTGTTACCAAAAAGAACATAAATTTCCTTATGATTTATATTTCCATCTCTGGAAGTGTATTGTAGTGTCTGTGCTGTTCATAACATCAGGTAAATAACAGATCGTCTCCCATTTCTTTAGTCTTCTCAGTATGAAGACCCTCATGGATCCTAACTGTACTTCTGCAATAAACATGTCCTATCAGCTACCTGCTGTAGGTTGAGCTTCCCTATTTTAAGATCTTGTACTTTTTCAAGTCCAGCAGCCACAGAGACACCAACCCAGTCAAGTGTCCTGCCTGCAGCAAGTCTGAAGAGATCATTAGAAAAAGCTTGCAGGGAAACCATTGGAAGGAGACAGAGGTAACTGACTGAAAAAGCATTTATTTTTGGGCTGTAGTTGGAATGCAGCATCTTTATAGCAGCTGTGGCATCTTCTTACACAGATATCTGTGTAAATAAATTGTGTTAACTTAGCAAAACGTGCACTGAAATGCTGTTACACAAAGAAGCTCTGTTTCTATTTTAAGTTTTTGTTTATCTAATAATCAGTTGGAACCACGTTTTTTATTTTGTTTTCTTTGAAATAAAACTTGCAGAGGTACTGAGCAGATGATAGTTAAGAAGAACATCAACATTTTAGGAGAAATACAAGTTTAGTTGCAGATTTTCTCCATATCTGTGAAGGGAGAGCTGACTGAGGAGAGAGGTGATCTAGGTGCAGTTCAGCATCAGAGCAGATGTCTGAGCCCTGGAGCTTGTCGCTCCTGTTCTCCCACTGAAATCTCAGGGGATGATCCATACCTCCAAGTTCACACAGGCACTTTTCATTCAGATGCCTTGCAGAGTTAAAGCAGAGAAGCAGATACTTCTGGGGCAAAATTCATCTCACACATTTTAGTTGTTTACTTGAGGTGAGATGAATTACACTCTAAAAGAAACTATCTGTCTCTACCAACTTTAAAGGGAGTCCAGATGACTTGCTCAGGTACTGCCATCTGTAGTGAAATGCCTACAGTTAGGTGAGATAAATCCCCTGAAAATTTCTTGCTTGCTCTCCTGCCAAGGCTACATTCACCAAATCCCCGCACCAGTCTCCTTTGTCTATATTCTCTTCTCGAAGTCACCTAGACCTGGTTTTACTTTGGGCCTTGTTTACAAGACACACAAACCCCAATGGTTGTAACCCTTTTTTACTCTCAGCTTCACAAATGCTAAGTCATAATCTTTACCTGTTTGTCTGAATTCAGTTACATTAGATTGCATGCTATTTGCATTGATTCCCTCCCATATCTTCCAGGTGGCTTCCTATGCCCATCAAAGGAGAACAGCACACCCTGTAATCACTCGCCATTCCTGAAGGGAACCTGGTTAGATGGGCTCTGCTTTTTGCTTTCATTAGAGCATAATTTTTCTGTCCTCAGTCATGGACACAGTCCCAATAGTGTCCAGGAGAGTTGCTCCCTTGAGCTAATGCTGCTGAACCCCTGTTTCACTTCTCTTTAATACCGCTAATCTTCATCTTTTATTCACTACCTGATAACAATGGAATTGTAAGCTCTGCCTTACCTTCATGTGAATTTTAGACAATGCTCTATAATTGAGTTAGAAATTCTAGGGAAGATGGGAGACATAACTCTCTATTAGTGATGCCATAGGTGAGTTAGTCATTTATGATTCTCAAATCAAAAAAGAAAAATCTGATAGGCAAAGCATTTTTTTTTTCTGTTGTCATATTTTCTTTCTGGCTTGGAAGCCATTTCTTTTCCTGTTTTATACAATACCAAAAGTAAAACTGCTCTCCCGATATAACAGTGTTTCACTGGGTGGCAGAAACAAACAGGCTGATTTTCAAATTGCTGCTATGGCTACTCTGACTGTCTGTCAGGAAGCCAATACTATTCAACACCTATATGACTGATTATACCTCAGTCCCTCACCAGACAACCAAACAGATGTCACCACCAAGGATGCCTAGTGGCTGCTGAATAACATTTCTGCTGCAGTGACACGGCCTCAATCAGGAAGAGAGGGGATTTTCTTGGGGAGGTAATTACCTCTTACTGATAAGAAATCTGGATGCTGAAAACAATCAGGGTCCTAAACAGTGTGGTACAGAGAACAAATTTTAAAAAGAATAGAGGCACCCAACCTTACCTACAAATGGTAAATATGAGCCTAACAACAACATTTTACAGAACTAGACTGAACTCTGTTCAAAAGAATATATTCTCAAAGTGCCAGGAATGACAAATACTGTATTCTTGACTGCACTAACACATTATTCAGTCAACACAACACATTCTAGTGAAGAAAAGCTCTTTGCTTTGAGCTGATATGCAGGAATGCTACCAAGGCTCAGACACGACATTCAAATATATCTCTAGTGTACTTTGCATAAACCATTTCTGAGGAAGGAAGAAAGCTACTGAAATGTGAAATTCACACTAAAAACAATGAGTATGTTGATGGTTACATGACTTATTGCAGAATTACAGCAGGAACCTGTGTGTTTTCCCACCTCCTTGAAATACACCATGATAAACACCTTGAGATAATGATAGTGATATGTAGTCCACTCACACAAGAAATACATTCCAGATATGCATTCATCACAGCTTTAGTAAACCTTGGAAATAAAGCAGCATTCTTACCTGTACGTAGTCAGGTTTCTTGCTAGAGACAAGAGCAGCATTTTAACTATCTGCTGAGTCTCTACCTCATTTCACTGTACTGCAGGTTTGAAACCTCTTTTTCTCTGTCTGACCTAGCACGGATTTTTGTTTTCTGGGGGCATTTTTCTTCATTTTTAGCCTCACAGTAAACTCAATATGGTTAACTGTTAAATGTGTACAGTTTATTTATTTATTTAGTATTTTGGCTAAGTCCCAAGTCACTCTTAAAAATGTAAGCTTTACTACTTTATTTATACTCAGAACACCTATTATTATTTACAAGGATCTGGGCTAGAGCTGTTTAATGTCAATGCCTAAAACATAATGCATAAATCTGTTCTGAGCCCCTCATAAAGAGGCTGACTTGGTGGAAGAAAACTTCCTCTCAAGACAAAAGCTGTGATCAAATCCGTCGATAGGAGTAAGAACGTAAATTCCATTCAACTTCACCAGAATGGCCTACCTAATTGCATATCAGATCTCAGTGGTAGAGCATGAACCACACATTTCAAGCCTCAGAAATTTGTAATTCCTGTGTCATCCTGTAGAATTATATTTTATTTTTGTTGTTGTTGTTAATATTTTTCATCTGAACCAGAATAACACTAAAACATGGTGCCTCAAAGTATTGGTTACACCTGCAGAGCACTGTTGAAGAAACCTGTCTCTATACAGCACATGTCAGGACCGACATTGCCTGGGGCTCCTCTGTTGCCTGTGCAGTATTTGGGGATGTCTTGCAAGGCTGGGAGCTCCACCTGATCCAGAAAAAGAGGATCTGATGGCTCACCAGGTAGCAGGAACCCCAGTACATATGGGGACACTGGAATCCCCCATGAAGGGTATCTCTGCTCTGTAAAACCACAGGAACTGCTTGCTGAGTTTTTCTTGGAGCCACTTGCACCATGGAGAGGCCAGGTCATAGGATGCCCTCTTTCCCTCTGGTTGCACCTAGGCTGTGGTGATCATTTCTGTAGGTGACCCCTGCCCACTCCTTTTAATATTCTGGACAAACCAACTACAGCATTTTATCTGTCTCAATCTCAGGATAATAAGGGATAAAATTTTCCTTGAAAATTAGCTGAATAGGACCAGCCATCCTTTCAGGGGGGTTTTGTACCTCAACAAGGCTAGAGATCAAGAAACTCAAAGGAAAAGAAGGCCTGAACCCAGCCTTATGTAAAGGTCTGGCTTATTTTACTTTCAACTCTAACTGGCTTTGCAGCAGACCCAAATTGCACAACGTTGTTTGATGAATCAGATTCTTAAACAAAGCCAACTGAGAGGACCTAAAGAGGCTATGTGCAGGAGGCATTGCCAAATTCCACACATACAGCAATGTGTAAAGTATGAGAGGCCAAATGTTTCTTCAGAAAAAAAATGTAGACAGTTTGTAGAAAATATGCAGCGTAAAGCTGGTCTATGTTACATGCGAGGCATGAATATTTCACTCAACCAGCACAGAAGAAACCCACAGGTATCTAATTACAGATCTCTCAGCTCATCCACACTGATTAAGAACCAGACAGTGATAAGACAGGGACCAAAGACTGTTCTTCCAGCTAATTCTTGAGAGGCTATGTTAGCCTTCTTGATCCCTGATAGTGTGATGGAAAAGAGCAAGGCGCATCTGTCAGTTTGGACCGCATGTCAAGACACCCAAAGCAGGCATATTAAGCCATGGCTGTGACAACAGGGAAGGCCGGCTCCAGCTTTTACCTCCCTGCAGTAAGTCCAAGAAATGTGTAACTACCTTTTCAAGTGTTTTTAAGTTTTTACCCACTCCCCCTCAGGTCCCTCAGGAGCTTGGTTTGCTACCTAGTGAAGAAGGCAGCAGCAGGTCCTTCAGAGAGGTTTCACAGCACACCCTTACACCTGTGTCAGTGGGAGGCTGGCTGCAAATGCTGAGGTGTGAGGGAGATAGGGTCCGGCCGCCTTTGAGAACATTGTTGTCTTGTGGCCACTGCTTTTTACACTTGTGCGTGTGCAGCAGTCGCTGTAGACTTAGGCATATTACCAATATATCATGATGCCAGAGATAATTTTATGCTAACTGTTCATGTGAACTTACAGTCACTTATATACTTCAATAAATATCTGTTTACTTCTGATGAATATCTGTTTCAGTAATTATCTACAGCAGATTTCTACAGTGAATTCCATTAAGAAAGTTGTGAATCAGTGAACAAGAGTTTTTATTGCCTCTGTTACAAACTTGGTAATAAAACATGTTGTCTTTACTGATACCAGTACAGCAAGGCTGATGAAGGCTTGATAATGAACTTTGTGTCTTTATTCACCAATAAAACAATTATAACTTGACAAGGTGGGAAAGGTAGTCAGCAGCCATTACTTAAAATTAGAAGCTGTAGCTCTAGAAGACCTCTTTACACTATGAGCAGAATTATTTTAGGCTTTATGCAACACTATTTAAGAGCTGTAAGGGAAATACTTAGACCAACATAGCTCTTTTTAAGACCGGGGGAAAAAAAAAAAAAAAAAAAAAGAAATTCAAATTGTGAATTGACCGTAAGGGCTGGGTAAGCATCTCGTACCCATCTGTAAAACTCTCTTCTGAGCTTAATGTTGAATCCCTGGTGAAAAAAGGCTGAAAAGAATATGTCAGCTTTCTGACAGTCCTGAGGCCAAAGAAAGAGACATACTGAAAAGTATGTCTAAATTACCTCTGGCCTCTGCAGCCTAGCACGGGACCTAGGGTAGAAAGGTAGTTCATCGATGATCCTTACTACTGTGTAATATAATTGTTCGTCATAAGATGTCTTCTTCACAAGAAGTAAATTGTGTTTTTTTAGACTAAATCTTTTTTTTATAGTAGACTAAGCAAAATAATTATCAGAATTAAAGAAAATACAAAGTCATCATGAAAGACCATTGTCTTCCTACAAGGCAGACCTGAAACCTTCAGCAAAACTGTTACTCTTGCAGAAAGCAGTATATATGCTGCAGTGCACAAAGCTAATGCATGTAATGAAAATTACAGTTGCCTAGCAGAGGGAGCTAAAACCTAACATGATCTTAGCTGGTTTGACTTAAATCCCAGTTTGGACATTTTCCAGGACAGAATATAAAGATTATGGTTCAATGACTTCCTTTCTTCATATTCTTCTGGGAAAAAAAAAAAAAAAAAAGTTTTCTTTCTGTTGTTTTCCTTTACCAAAAAAATAAAAATAAAACCAATAATACATACCAGATATTTCCAGTAAAGACAGAAAAATATGGATCCCACTTATAAAAGGTGCAGGTGAAAACTCATCTAATTAAACATGTTAAAAAAAAAAATTACTGCATATTAAAGAAAAATAGATTAATGAATTAAACAGTGCAATAGGTACTGGGAAGAGCATTGGGGACAAGGTGCAGGAAGATTCAGATTTCCCCACGGTTATGGTTAAGTAAAATGGCAAAGATTATACATATTAAACAAACAGACACACATTTAATTCAAGGGATTCTAAAGAGTTAAAGCACATTTGCAGTACAAATCAGGATGACTCCATTAGTGAAAACTTTACTTTGCTTGAGCTGTATTCCAAGTAGTTAAAATGTGACTCAGTGAACACAGGCTTCCTGTCTGTTGTTATTTATTCTTTATATCATTTGCTCAGTGCTGACAGTGCGTTCTTTCTTGTGCATGACACAAAGACAGCCCCTTTCCTGCAGGGTGGAGGGAGCTTCTAAGTTTTACATCTGTAATGTATAATTGATCCTCATACACTGTTATTAACTTTGTTGTTATGGGCTTTGCATACAAAGGGGAGTTATTAGGAGGGCTTTGGAAGGGTAGCCATGGGTAATTTGGCAAACTCGGAATGGGAATTTGGCTTCCTGCACGTTTTCCATGCATATATTCCATGTCCGTGTCTAGCCTTCTTTCCTCATTAATCTAATTTCTTTCTTTGCCCTAGTGTTCCAAAACAAAAGAAAAGAAAAAAGAGAGATTTTAAATTAGTTCCATCTCATCAAGCAGAAATTAGGAAAATATTCTGCAATATGCATAAAATAAG
>VXAV01002558.1:202764-214431 GCA_013399715.1 Alectura lathami | reverse complement strand
TTCTTTAAAAAAAAAAAAAAAAGTTGAAACTTCCTAACTTTATTTTTTTCATACAGCCACTGCTTAATTTACAGTAAGTCAAGAGGCAGGAGGGATGATAAAGTTAAGCTCATGCTGTTGAGAACAATTATCCTGGCCCAGAGACATATGTAGCCCCAGAAGGTTGAACAGACCACCATAGCTTAAAGGCACTAAGATAAAAGGGCACGTGCTGCATGGGCCCAGTGGGAGCAAGACCACAGCCTGCAAACAGAGCCCACTCTGCTTTCATTTGATTTGTGCCTCTCTCTCTCTCTCTCTCTTTCTCTCTCCCTTTAAATTTTGATTTATTTAAGAAGGCCCTGGTGCATCCACTGGAAAGAAATAGAGAATGGTAGCTGGGACAGCATGACAATATCAATCTAACATTTGCTTCAGACAAAAATATCTGGACCACGAATCATGGCAGCCTCCCTTTCTAAAAGATTGAAGACACTCAAGCAAGATGTGAAGTAAAATAGATTAAGTCATGGGACATTTAAACAGACCATCAACATAATAACAGCACCTTTTATTTTTTTCTCTGTGTCATTAGTCATGCTGGTTAATTGTTGGGATAATGATTTCACAAGTTCATGTAGTACACAAAAGGATTATCCTCGAACTGCACATAGTACTTGGCACTTACTTCTACATAAGCCAGTATCTCTGCATTAAAATATGAGGCTGCATTTCCTTTTCCTTTTCCTATTATCATATTTTACTGGAAAGTGAATTGTACATTGTTCTTAAAGATGGAAATACACGAACAGAGAAAACTTCAGATAATTGTTAAGGAAGATCACATCTTTTTGAAAAGAAAACAGTAGAAGAGATAAATATATAAAAATAAAAGTTATGTGTTTTAAATGGCTAAGTAGTACCTCTAAAGAGGTGCCTCTGAATCATTAGATGTTAGAAGTCTAGTTTGTTTTGTTTTGTTTTAAGAAATAATAGTGGAATTTTTAATACCTTTTGGCAGCTGAGTTCAGATTTCTAAAAATAACAGAATATCACGATATTTTTGTCTATGAGTTTACTCCTCACTGTCCAGAAAAATCTGGTATTTATCTGTCACTGGGGCTAGAGGATGATTACTTGTGGATGCATTTAAAAAACAGAGTGCCTATCTGCATTCATAAGCACTTAATGTTTAATGCCTAAAAAAATTCAGGAAATATTTTTACAAGTTAGGTGTTCAATTATGTTCTTAGTAATCCATCTCATTGTTTATGGACCGGGAACATTGTATTGCTGTTTTCTTCTAGTCCTTTTCCCTTTGTTTGCATATAGAATTCCCAATCTCTCTCTTTTTTTTTTTTTTTTTTTCCCCCAGAGAACTACCAAAACCATGCAAAGTATTATTGCTTCCCATATCCAGACTGGAAGAAAGATATATCATGTTTCTGTGCACTTCTCTGATCCTCCAAAACTTTGAAATCTTCCAACAAAATGTGAATTGTGAGCTATTATTTTTTTCTGATGTAATAATCCAGAGAGAGACTGATTCTACAGTTTGACGATTCCAAATTTTCCACTTCTAAATTCTGAAAAGTTAGAACTTTGTTTGACACTAAAACTGTCTGCCAAAGGAAAAGCAGATGAAATACGAAAGAATTCTTTTTCTCATATTTGTAGTTTTATTTTTCTTCCCCTCCATTGTGATGCTTAAACAGATAAATAGTGAGATGTTTCCACAGTAGTATGTGATGATGTCAAGCATGTACAACATACACTTTGCTTTCTCTTCTCGGTGGAAAAGCAGCTCAGCAGTAATCCTCTTAGCTTACCCCTGTGTGCTTCATGAAGTGTTTTTCGGGCATTTTCTGAGCTGAATGTTTGTAACTCCTTCCTACAAAAATTTGGCCCTCTCTGAGGCAAAGCGACAATCTCTCAGGATGAGATCATAGGCACATATTTTGCCATAGCAAGGAATGAAAGATTGGTAAAACATAGCTCAGAGACACCTAGTTTTATCTGCTGTTTAATAAAGGAGGCATCAGGAAATCCTCTACTTTCTTCATACCTTCTTTTGGAGAAGGTTTCCCTGTTATAAACAGTGTCCCTCGTAGATGAAACCTTGGGTTAAGTCTCTAGAGTTAATGATTCAGACAGAAATAGTCATGTCTATTATAATAGTAACTCTATTTTAACCTGCCAACATACAAAATATCAAGATGTCAACCTTTTCAAAAGGATAAATTTGTGTTTCCTCTGAAAATGGCAACTTTGCCTCCTCACTTCTGGTGCCACTGCAGCCATCAGATGAGGGAGGACAAGAAACACCTTGTGATCAGTTGGAAGTGTCATACACTGACACACTACAGTAATAAATATCTCCTCCTTCCCTTCACCCCTAAAAGTTGCACGATCTTGAATTACAAATAAGTTTGAGACCACTTCAATCAATACATGGGGAATCCATGAGCAGAAATGAAGGTTAAATTCAAAGGCTAAATTATTTATTCCAAATTATTTGCTTAGTTCTGGCACTGAAGAACAGTGGAACAAATGGAATTGTTAGATGCAACACATATTAAGAACAAATGCTGCAATCCCATTTCTAGTACTCCATGCTTAAATTTCCCCTGTGCTTTAAAAAACTGCAGCGTTAGCTTTTCTCTCTCATTGAACTGCCCCTCTTCAAGATTGAACCTAACTTGTATAATTTTTTTTTTCAATTTCCTGTTTACCTAGAAGTCTTGTCTTTTGAAAAATTCAGTGGGTGCAATGGATGAAAACAGAAACACACAGAGGCAGTGCATGCAGCTGTACAGACACTGGACTGTACTAGCAAATCGTTATCCTGTGACTGTGGCAACACACTACAGAGGCTACAACTCATCCGAAATGTAGAAGCTCTCTTGCTATGCTGCAGGAAAACTGCAGCAATGAGGGACACTGCCCTGGAGTGCTGCCTTTGGAAAGCAAGTGTGGCGAGCAATGAGCTGGGTGCACCTCCTGAACCCCTGGGCTGCCCCACCTGAGGAAAGGGGCTACAAACCCGCTCCTGGGGCAACACAGCACACATCTCTGGTTGTCACTGAAGCTCTTCACCCCCCATCAATACACAAAAGTCCTACACCCATGGATATGTTCCATTTCACCCTTCTGCATCCAAGGTGTCTGCACAGTATGTTTGATAAACAGGGGACCTGCTGAGAGCATGGCATCTGCCCAGCCTCACACCCTTACCTTTGAGTCAGTCTGTGTAGTCCCAGTAAGGTAGATCCACTGGTGGCACAGAAGCCTTTCTACAGGCCCCCTGGGAAGGAGGCAGCATGCTGTGTTGGCTCTTCCTGCTACATTTGAAGCTTTCCTGCTCCATGTTATTTTTAAGCACTCCCTCAGCATCTCACAGCCAAGGGAGCACAGCATTTTAGTCATTTGGAGCCAAGATTTGCACTCACTTACACCCGTGCAACTCACAGCCCTTGGAGACGAATAAATCTCCCAACAATCCTTCAAAGCTCCTTTTGTTAAGGAAAAAAAAAAAAAAAAAAGACAAAAAAAAAAATAGGAGGATTTTGCAGGAAGCAAAGTGTGGTCAGTCAAGTAATACAGAGTAGAGGTTTGAATAAGTTATGAACTAATCTGTTGTGATGCAGTGCATTACGAACCTGGTAAGCTATAGAGGCTTCGGTAAACCTGGTGAGTTCTGTAGTTATTCCAAATTCAGGAAAATATACAGTGCTATTCCACTTTTACACGCACACAGGTTCTTTCTCCCTCTGATCCCCTATATCAGTCAGTAGTCATAGTTGCAATGCTTAATTTCTTGTAGTATGGCACATGAATATTACTGCGTATCTTTTAAGTTAAGGCACCTAAAACCTATCCTAAGGATTTTTCAGAGACACTGATGGTCTTAGAGATAAAGTTATCTCAAGTGTTCTGGACAAAGCTTCCTGACATTCTGCTGAGTGAAATGTGCCATGGACTTCCATCGAATTATTATTGTACGTCAATCAATTAATCTTTGTCAAGATTGTATGAATACTTACAGGACATGCTATTACATATGAACTCATCCCATTTACAAATGTTTTTTCCACAATATTTAAAATAAAGAAACATTTATTTAGCTTTGAAAAAACACAAACATTAATATCTCTGCTCTAGGTTATGTGCGAGACGTTGTTACAGAGTCATGGTGTTGCTCTTATAAAAGAAATCTTTGGAAATGTTTTGAGTTCTGATTTCAGAACATTCTTCCTGAGTAGTGTTGAATATCTAAAGGATGGAATTCAAAGCTTTAGAGCAGTGTTCTTTTAGCTCATCCCAACCCTGTGATATTCACATCCATCTTCTAACCAATTGCTCGTAGTCTGCATTTCAGAACATAAGGGATAAGCAGGTCGGCTGGTCCCCGAAGAAAGCTACCTGGGGGTCATCTCAACCTCCACAGGTTTACAGCCAAGTACCTGCAGATCTGTTTGTCTCCTGCTGGAGTTAATGATGCAAAACCCTAAAGATCCTAAATCAGGTTAATCATACTGTAGTTCTATTTCTCTCATTCCACATTTATTCACTATATGATGCAACCTGGTATAACAGAGTCATGGAATCATAGAATGTCTTGGGTTGGAAGGGACTTTAAAGACCATCTAGTTCCAACTCCCTGCCGTGGGCAGGGACACCTCCCACTAGACCAGGTTGCTCAGAGCCCCATCCAGCCTGGCCTTGAACACTTCCAGGGAGGGGGCATCCACAGCCTCTCTGGGCAGCCTGTGCCAGTGCCTCACCACCCTCACAGTAAAAGACTTTCTCCTAAAACCTAATCTAAATCTCCCCTCTTTTAGTTTAAGACTGTTCTCCCTTGTCCTGTCACTGTCAAACCATATAGAAAGTCACTCTCCCTCCTGTTTATAAGCCCCCTTTAGGTACTGGAGGGCTGCAATGAGGTCCTCCTGGAGCCTTCTCTTCTCCAGGCTGAACAAGACCAGCTCCCTCAGCCTATCTTCATAGGAGAGGTGCTCCAGCATCTGATCATCTTTGTGGTCTTGTCTGGACCTGCTCTAACAAATCCATGTATTTCTTGTGCTGAGGGGTCCAGGCCTAGACACATTACTCCAGATGGGGCCTCATGAGGGCGATAATACTAACATTCTTTCTAAATTATCACCGTGTTTATTTTCATTTTGATATAAAATTTCTAGTTTCAAATAAAGGGTTGAAAATTTGGAAGATTTTCATAGAAAATCTCTTCTGTGACTCAGATGTATATTTTCAGGATTTTTAAAAATTTTGTAGCTCAGAAATAAATTAATTAGAAATTGAAAAATTTCAAAACTTGTTTTGAAAATACAGATTGATGTAATTTTTTTAACAAGTTTAGGCTAGTCGTTTTTTTATTATTTATTTCTTTATTTTATTATTTATTTATTATTTATTTATTTATTTATTTATTTTTTATTTATTTTGCCAGTTCTTGGGGCATTTGTAGCGTGGGTCAAACTACAGAGTCAGAGAAGCTGTGGTTGGAAGGGACTGCCCCAGATGTCGCAAGCACATCTTTCTGCTGAAAGCTTGTCTCTCACCTGAACAGAAGAAGGTTGGCTGCTTCCTCTCCTGACTGATCTTTGCAGACCTCCATGGATGGAGACTCTTAAACTTCTCTGGGTACCCTGTTGTGGTCTCAAACTATAGTTTGCAGCAGAACTTGGATGTACATATTCATGCTGTGGCACAGAAGCAGTGAGCATTTCCCAGACTTAGATGGAGACACAGTTCATGTCTTCATAAGACTGCAACCATAAAGAAAAGACAAACAAACAAAAAAGCCAAGTAGCTGGATAGTGGGGGTTACATCTAAGTGCAAAAATGGGTGACCACTACCATGTCAGTAGTTTGACTTGTTTTTGATTTAATGTCCAGACTGGATAAACCTGCAAAATCTGCAATACAGAGATAACTTTTACTCCTGTGGAGGTGTAATCTCTAATGAAACCAAGAAACAAGGCTATTTGTTACTATACTGACATTTCTGTAGCACTTTGACCATAGTAGTCTATCTTATTTCAATCTAACATTTTGCCTTTTCCTAGACTAGAGTGCGTTCCTTTCTTTCTGAATGCTTTTGGTCAAGCTATAATAGAAAATTAATTCCAGCATAGAAGTAGTTGCATTCAGTGATGGAAAAAAGGTAATTCACATGTATTTACACACTAAGAATACATATATTTATATCCACATATGTTCTTGTGTATACAGTATTATATACACCAAGACTATAGGTATAATTGGTAATATGTAGGTAGATATAAATACATATTATTATACCTATTATCAAATTTCATATCTGTAACAGAAAATATTCACGGTAATTTGTAAAAAGTCTGTAAATATTTAATAATTGAAGAATTTTCTTAAATTGTAGTTTAAAAATGCTCACTACCAGCAGCCAGAGTTATTCTTTCTTATTGATTACTTCTTTTTTTCTTAGCTACTTCTTCCTTCTCCCCTTGTTCAATGTCTTCTCACATATAAGAGAGCTGCTTATGCCTCCCAAGTGCATGAAGTCACATTTTAAAATCACCTACAAACTTGTATTAAGTATTTACCACTATTAGACATCCCTGATGGAACTGTAATGAGATGGCACTAACTGATGGATTAGACCTTCTACTCAAGATGAAGAGAATACAGTAACCTTTGAGGTGAAGCACACCACAAAATAACACAGTGTAGATGATATTTCAAGACTAAATGTGTCTTTGTGCTCTACTGAGAAAAATACACTGATTTATTAATGATAAACCAGATAGTCACAAAATGCATGTTATCAGCACAGAGTTTATATTGTTTATATTGAATTTATGCTTTTGAAGATATTTTATGTAGTTTACGTTATTCTGGATGGAATTTCCCTCTGTAACTCAAAAGACTGAAGGACTTTCACAGAAAAACTCAGTTGACATCTCCCACACAGTTTCTATAGCTCTCAGAAGACCTTGTAAGGACAAAAAATTATTTTCCTACAAAAATAATTTTGTAAAGCAGCATCCCAAAGTACTGCTTTGTCTGGGGTAAGGTGCTTACTTTGGGACTTTAACAAGAAACATGCTCACAAGCTAAATCTATACAGCTGAACATGGTAGAGACCTGATGGTCACGCAGAGGCTTGGAGGCACACTGCTTGGAGCTAGCTGCCTCTAGAGAACACTAGCCATGTCCTTGTCATAAAACGCTTGAACTGGCTCTTCTCTGGACCCTTGTTGCCCTGAAATGTAAAAATTATCAGGAGGAGCAGGATCCAGCTAAAAGCAGATGTAAAAATGTGTAGGCTGTTTCGCAGCCCTCAGGGGAGATGGTATTTTATGTCACAGACCTGCGACTAGGTGTTGGTAACATGCAATCAGGGACTGTTTGGGGTGCAGGAGGATGTAAAGCCTGCTGGTATAGTGTTGACTCTAAAAAAGAAGCCAAGATCAAACTAACATTTACATAAAATAGTCAGGAGCCCTGTTTTATTCATGGAGAACTTAATGGAGAGGAGCTGGAGACAAGGTTCACCTGACATATTTTTCATCACTTAATTGAATCACAATTAATCAGTTAGGTACTCTGGTTGGGAAAGGTGAGAACTGTCAAATGGCAGATTCTGGAAGCATTTGATAAGGGTTTTTTGTGTCCCAAGAGGAATATCTCATTTATTTATTGCTTAGTGTTGCAGTAATAAGTAGACTGCTGGTATGTGGTTTCATGGTGATAAATAATAATCGAAGAACAAATTACTTGAGTGAATATACAGACCATCAAAATCACACCTCTGCTGAAGGTGAAGTTTATGGAAATGTTCATTCAGAACACGGAGTTACAGGATGGATAGAAAAATTCCTTTCTACTATATATTGAGACTTAATGTGGCAGTAACAAGACATCACATGCTTGTTAAAATGAGTTTTGCAGTCACACATCTGAATTATGGGAATGTGACTTTGTGACATCTGTGGGCATATTCTGCATCACTACCAACCTGCGAACTCTGGGATTCCCATCTTCATAACAAGATCCGATACCTTTCTCATGAGAGACAACATGGCAGATCATTTCCATAGGATCAGTGTTTTTCTTCACATGAAAAACTCAATGACTTCACACAGAGAAAGGCACAATTTTACACAATAAATGATGGGGGAAGTAACAGATCTATGAGGATCACTGTATTCTTCATTTTGTCATACTATATTTTAATTTCTTTCAAGACTTTTCTGTGAGCAATCTGAAATTTAAAGCAAGAGAAAAAACAAATGAACTATATTTTCAACTTATTGTAACACAGATTTTCTACTTATTTCTATGGATATTGCTCATTAAGCCTGTCCTTTCAGGAGATAAATGTTGTTCTGCTAAACCTTACCTGATCCCTGAATGCACAATTTGACCTAAGTCCTACAGGCTTCACACAAACAAAATTCTCCTCTCAGAGACTTTTTTTCAAAGAGCTTTTGGGTCAGGTTTTATGCTTGTGACTCATGAATAAAAGCTCTCAGTCCTTCCTGTAACATTTCACTCAAGGTTAATCATTATATAATACAGAGACATCTGAGAAAAAGATTCCTCTGCCTATACACTCTCCGGAATACTGTAAATTCTAAAATCTTTCCTTCCTCATCAAACACTCTAATTACTTAATTAAAGGTACAGTATGTGTCTAAGCTACTGCAGGCTCTCAGAAATTTAGTTTGCAGTAATTACAACACAGTGAAGCCTTTATAGCCTGATACACCTTAGACTTCCTCTTTTCCATCCCTTTCCTATTTCTTACCTCAAAAGTCCTCTTCTCTGTTATTTTATTTCCTTCTAACATCCTGCTCTTACTTTCCTTGACCATACCTGCTACCATGGCAGGTACCACATCTACAAAGCCCTTGCCTACACCTCTAAGTGCCAGTGCACGGTGCTGTACAAGGCTGGTTCCAGGTTGTCAGCATCACAGAGTCAGCAGAACACTGCCAGGCATTTTCAGACCTATCTGGAAACAGATACAAATATTACGAGCAATGTGGTTTTCTATCTACCTAATGTCTCTTTCCAGTATTACAATAGAGGTCTTCCTCAAAACTTGGGAACTGCCCAGCTTTTGAGCAGCAACTCAGAAAAGCCCAGCTTGGGCTTTCCACCCGTGGCAGCCATCAGCCACCAGACACATGAAACCATTCCCAGTTCCTCAGCTCACTGCTGAGGTTAGTGCAGAACAGCACCCCAACATATACTGAGGTAATTACCAATCTGCAGGAGAAAAGAGTTAACTGGAAATCATAGACTCTTTCAGACAATATCAAGCCTGTAATTCTCCAATGGTTCCAGACATGGTGATCATTGAGAGAGCACTTTTACCTCTGCTCTCACCCCCTCAGGGTGACGTTACTCTACAAAAATCCATCTCTTTCATGCGTGCTTAAAGTATCTTCCCTGTGGAGTATGCATTTTATGTAATGATGATTAATTTTTCATCTTTACATCAGATAGAAAGAGCACCTTGAAGAGGTGAGGCTAAAGAATTGGGGTGATGCAGTCCTCACTGAAACAGACTTTCAAAAGTCTTTGCTTTTGTGCTCTAAGATGTTGTTATTTAAATGGATTTGATGCTGATATGTTAGAACAGAGAAGTTTTTGCTATGCTATCTGAAGATAATTGATTTTCATCTTGTCCCCTGAGTATTTAGTGCCTGCTGGCCATAACGTGTTAGGCTGTACTCTGTATCTGTTCTTCATACAAGTGTTACCTGTTTACAAAGCTGCAAGTGTACCTGGCTCTGGTATTAAAAGCCAGTCAGCATGACTGATTCCTGGGAACTTCAGCCCCATGTAAATTTTTCACTGTTGCATTGGAATTAATGCCACTGAGGAGATGCTATTCTTGTGTGCTCTCAGCTCACCTTCCATCATTCCTGAACACTTAGCAAGGAGTATCAGTCATGTGTATTACAATCTACAGTCAGCGTGCTGCCTTAATTTGGGACATTAACCTACACATTTAAAGAAGCATCTAAAATTAGGCACCTAAATTTGCATATTCATCAGTAGCCTGAATGGAAGAATTTAGTCTAGTCAAAGCAAAAATAAATGATGGTAACTCCTTACTTCAGAGATATTCAATATCCTTTGTTCTCTTTGGTCACCAAAGAATTTGTAGCTTCCATCTTGTTGGAAAATACTGATCTTGTACGCAGAGCAAAAGATTAACCATCTAACTTGTTCTTTCCCTGCATGGTCCCAGAGATCCTTTCTTTCTGTCACAGTGCTTGAAGTAAAATCAATTGTTTATCCTGGGGTCGTTCTCTGCTATGATCAACAGACCTTTCTCGTCTTACCCTCCTCCAGCAAACAAGATGTCTTTCTGTGAATCTCAGTATACTCACAGTTCCACAGAATTCTCCTGCCTCATGACTACAAAAACACTGATGAATATTGCTGATAGGAGATCCTGCAGATAACCATCCATTGCCAAGATACCAAGGATAGTCTTTTTAAATAAGTACTTCTGCAGGTACTGTTGTAGCTAGGCTTTTTCCAGTATCTTGTCAAACTTACTGGCAATTCCAAAATACTGTCTTCAATGTAGCGAAATCCAAAAGTGTAAAGGATTTTTTCAAATCATGCATGAAGTCTGTGACAGACCAAGAGCTTAAGTTTGCTCTCCTGAACCTCATTGCAGTCAATTAACCCCCTAAAAAAAAAAAAAAAAAAAAGGAATAGTTAGAGGGGAAAAGGGGAAAATATTCCTAGTGAATTCTCAATGTTTTGTAAATTCATTGGAAATAGGCTGTGCTAACTCAAGTCACTTCATTCATTAAATTCTGAGCTCTGTTCATTTACTCGTTCTTAGACTATGTTTCACTTTATTCTGCTCTACTTCCATGCATTTTTTTTTTAATTAATTCTGGTGAGAATTGCTAGCAAGTTGTTAGTGCCTTTATATGTACATTGCAGGCAACAAAAGTGTTGCATCTGGTCCTTCTCCTCGTCACCACATCTGGGAAATCTCTGCATTCTTCACCTGCAATGGCTTACAAAGTGGCACAGCTCAGTGCAGATACACATACAGAGATCAGAATGAAGTTCTTGTTCGGCCATATCAGCTCAGTGTCAACATTTGGCCTGGGAGGATTACAGAGGTGCTGTCAGGATATGTAGGGATGGGATCAGGAAGGCCAAGGCACAGGTAGAATTAAGCTTGGCAAGGGATGTGAAAAACAACAAGAAGGGTTTCTTTAGCTACATAGGGCAGAAGAGGCAGGTGAAGGAGATTGTACCCCCTCTAATGAATGGAAAGGGAGAACTGGCCTCCTCTGATGTGGAGAAGGCTGAGGTACTTAATGAGTTCTTTGCCTTGGTCTTCACTGCTGGTCAGGCTGCCCAGGTCTCTCGTGTCCCTGAAAATCCAAGTGGGGATGTGGGGAGCAAAATCCTTACCAGTGTAAGAGCGGACCAAGTCCGAGACCACCTTATGAGACTGAACATCTACAAGTCTACGGGGCCAGATGGAATGCATCCCAGGGTCTTGAAGGAGTTGGCTGATGTGGTTGCCCAGCTGCTCTCCATCATATTTCAAAAGTCGTGGCTGTCAGGCGAGGCCCCCAGTGACTGGAAAAATGGAAACATCACACCCATTTTTAAGAAAGGGAGAAAGGAAGACCCGGG
>VXAV01002558.1:169756-188928 GCA_013399715.1 Alectura lathami | reverse complement strand
AAGGCTTCACCTGTAACTGTGTCCTAAAAAGCTAGCTGTATATAGCTGTATTAGCTGAGAGTATTTCTCCAATACCATTTGCCTAATGCAAGGTGAAAAATGTCTGAAATCATACAAGTTGTCTTATGGCCAGAGAAATCTTTCTGCCACTGAGCATGGAACATATCCATGTGCAAAAAGTTGGAAGGATTCACGATTTTAGTTGATTTTAGCCCTTTTATATTTAGTAGGGGTACGAGGGGAGAGAAACATTTGAGCACACTAGCTCTAAATAATCTCAGATTTACATCCAAGATTTTTTGTTAAGTAGAGCAAAGTAATTGCTGTTTTTCGGTTAACTTTATTCTATACATGCACACTTTAACCTTCACTTTATTTGCTGAATGGGTGGGTCGTGACTCATCGACATAATCTCTTCAGAGTCTGCCAGCCTGGGTGCCTTCCTTAATGATATTGCTTGTTTTGTGCATTGATACAGTGACAGTTGAGAAAAATGCTTATTCTTTGAAAGGTCAGTGTACAGCTTAATCTACATCATAGCAATCACTTTCTGCAAAGCCTATTGCTGAAACATAGATTTTAACCTTTTTACATCTCAACTTTCCAGTTTTCTTTTCATTTACTCTGCTTTGGACTGACACACCAGCTATTTGTCGTTAAAGTTTGAATTCTTCTCTCCAAAATGCTAAGTTTGGTAAGGTCAAGAGTATACCCGTTCTCCCTTATCCGCAGGAGTATTTTAATGAAAGACTAGCATTACACAGCTCAGTGCTAAAAGGATTATAGAAATTGCAGAGCACAGCATTCCCAACTCTGTTTTATGAGGAGAATTAAAGCCAAAAATTGTCTATTTTTTTCCCTTTTCTTTTTTTTCTTTTTTTTTTTTTTTTCACTACAACAAATATTTGCATCCCATCATGACTGGACAAAACGTCAAGAGATCTTTCTGTCTATCTGCCTGCAGTATTGTTTTCCTGCCATTTGCTATCAAACTGTGGTCAATAAGTAACTCAAGGCAGAACTGAAACTGTTCAGTGCAGAGTATGTAAACAGCACTGCTAGCAACAACATTAAATTATCATCACTCTACATCAAGGCCTTCAAGACAGCATTGTGCTCTTGCAAGTCTGTCAAGCTACTTATGCACATATACACACACAAACAGAAGGAATACATGCTGTTACAAAAACAGAGTCTTTTGTTTTTGGAAGTTTTTTCAAGATAACCAAAGGAATCATCTAGGTGGGCCAGATGTAGATGTGCAAATGTCTAATGAGACAATCAGCAGAAATGCAGTGAACCAAACAGAGTCCTACTACATGACTCTACTTGAAGTTTATTGTGTGAATTAAATAATACAGTTCAAAACCTTTTTACATCACTTTGCTGTTCTCCCTTGGCACAAGAGAATGAATACGACAGCTGTCACCTTGTCTGTAAATAATGTTCAAAGCTAATTTCTCTGAAGAAGTTCCTTTATGCACATTTCGGTAAGATGAATGTAGATAATTAAATATTAAGATATTTAAATCAAGTTGAATATAGTCCACATCCAAAGTAAATTACTACCTTGTACTGAATCTTTATCACATGAAACTGCATGTTTCTGTTTTGCTTTTTCTTACTCTATTCAGAAAGAAATACCAATGCATTGTCACTAGTTCTGGATACAGTGTTCAAATGGCATCCTCTTTGTTGTCATGCAGCCATATTTTCCCTGGCTTTTATCTTACCAGATGTGACATGAGATGCAAGAGGTTAATTCCATGCTTTGTACCCACAGCAAGTTACTGAGCAAGGTGCTTCTGAGGTCAGGAGAACAACACTTACTATGCAAACAGCCAAGGAGAAAGATGACCACAAGTCCTGAGAGAAACATCAAATATTAAGAAATTTCTGCAAGATTTTTAACACTCATTGAGCAGCAATCAGGAGGACATGGATGTCCAATATCCCATTTCCCCATCGTTGAAGTCCAAGGGAGCTTTGTCGTTGGGCTGTGCCTGATTCATTTAGATGTGGCACACTATGGGTCTGCCTTAGCAGGGGAAGATGGTGAGTTATGTGTGCTAGAACTGAGCCTATAATCAGAAATCAGCTGTGACATGCCACTCAGCTACCTTCACTGGATCTATCATTTATTTGTCAAAAATGTAAGTCACAAGACAAGTAATACAATACATTAATTGATTGGGAAATGCTTAAATATTAACTCACTAAAACAAATATGATTCCTTTTTATTCCAAGAATTTCATACTGCACACACAAACATTCACAGATTAAGATATTTCAGAGCCAGAAATCATTTGCAACTATCATCCGTAGCTTAAAAATGTGGCCTGACTCTACAGGAAACTAGGCACCTTTAGCTACCTAAAATAAAATTTAATTCACACTTATTTGTTAGTTTTAAAATGTTGTGGGAAGGAAGGTGGGCACATGTATAAGCTCTCATCTGAAGCAGAGCTTCATGGAGGTGAGAACATCAGAGCTGTCCAAAAGTGGTGCTGCTTTTCTTTCCTTTCATGCTGTTTGGCGTACCATACGTTGTTATGTCAAGTCATCCCACATGCAGTCTGGTTTGATTTGATTTTTAAGAGTCTCACACTCCCTGGGTCAGGAGAACACTGCTAAAAATACATATTTAACAGTCACAGAAGAGAGACTCATCTTGGTTTTAATCCCTTTTCTATACCTGCAGCCTATAGTTTAATGGAGGGAAATGAAAGCAGATAATGTATGGAGGTGGTGAAAAATAAAAGATGGTATGGAAGCAACCAAAAAATGCTGTATTCTTTAACAGTTCATTTCCAGATAACGTAATGGTAAAATATTTTTAAGCATATATTGTTCTTGTGAAGAAGATGTAGCTTCAGTTTTTAATGGCACTGCTCCACTGCAACACATTTGCAGGCTTTACATTTCAGTAATTAGGTCATTTATTGGAAAATTACTCTATAAATTCCCCCACAACACACTGTAAAGAAAAACATATACACACATAGTGCATGAGTTATTTATAGGGACTGGTCACCCTTAAGCTATTTAGCAAAATAATGATTACTTCAAGTTAGATGGATACTTTTAGTGACATGTATATTAAACAGTTACCATGTAATATTCCCCTGTAAACTGATAGATGGCAAGTTGTCATTGCCCTTTGCAGTACAAAAATTGTGACAAACATACTGAAAGAATGATTTGTGTTCTATTTTAACTGACTGTTCTTTCAGGATTGTGAAGGGAATAGCAAGCATATTTGCAATTAAAGATAACACAAAATTCTTCTGTGTTATCATTTTACCTACAAAACCCCAGGGTAAAAGAGTTTTAACATGAAAAGAAACACACATGGAGCTACTGATGGGATATTCTCTGCTTGAAGTATAGCTTAGAGAACGGAAAATTTTGAACACAAATCTTAACAATAGAAAAATTAATAGGATTCCGTCTGGTGCCTCTTTCTGCTGAGTATTCTCATAGAGTAGCTATTTCCAAATAAAATAAAACTTCTGGATAGCCATTACCTCCTTTTATCATCTAGGCTGCATGTAAAGATGCATCTGCAGTAGTCAACAAACCTTCTTAGTGTGTGGAGTCTTTCAGGTATTCCCCTTCCACAAAGGCCAGGACAGAGCAGTAGGGTCTTCTGCTGACTCCTATGGGCTCTTGGAAGTGATGGAGCCAATATGAAAATGTGTGATTTTAGGAAAATGTCAGACCTGCATGCAAAACATGAAAATTAGTCCTGAAAAGCAACACAGAGGTGTCAATGTTTTCCAAACAGAAGGAAAAAGGCATACATATTACCAACAAGTTTTAACTGAAGAAAACATGACAAAGATCTGCTTTTTCATGGAAACTAATGAAAACTCTTTTTCCGTACATCTCCCTGCCATGTCTGCCCTGCTGGAAAGACCTGAGAGATCAGGCTGCAATCCAGATGTTACCCGATCTTCAGGTTGGGTTGATGTAGGCTTTTGCAACCTCAATCTTCTGTAGAGTCTAGGTTGCACAACACGTCTTTGGAACGAGTATTTGGTATCCAATTTATGAAACCAACTAGTTCTTCTATGTAAAGATTATTTACCAATCATCTTACTCTTCCCACATTAAATAATCATAGCTGTCCTTTCATAGCTGGTTTTAAAATTACTAACTCATGACCCTGGATTTAAAACTTTTCAAGGCTTTGTAGTATTTAGATCAAGTGTTTTTGTTCTGATCAATATTTATGTTTAAATATAACATGCATACACAGTTTTCCCGGTTATGGAAACAACCTCCATACCTATGCCTTAACTGGAACAACCGAGTACCTGTTCATTACACTCCAATTTATTAACATGCCTCGGTAACTCCTGATTGGAATCAGGCATGGGTTTTCACGGGAGCATGGAAAAACAGTTGAGAACACAATAGCATTCTGCTGTGTGACATCTTTTAGACACAGTAATGGAAAAGACCATGACGATTTTATGTGGACTTTATGAAAAATAATGAAGTATAGAAAATGTATGAGTAGAGCACTGTCAATGAAACTCTGCAATCAGATTATTTTTCTCCCAGGCTCTAACTCCTACTTCATGATGCATAGCATATATCACAACCTAGTATTTCCCAGTAGAGCCCATAACTGTGAGAACTATTGATTAAATGTTAACCCCTTGACTTGGAAAGTTGAAATTTCACCAAGTGCATCCCGTTACCAGCAATGGTAATATGTCACAAAGATCAACAATTCCAAACAGTTGCTGCATCATGAATCTTTACATGTGGATTGGAATTTGAATAAAAATAGTTGAAACTTACTTTTCACTGTATATAGCAGTAAATCAAGTACACTTCAAAATACAGTGTTGGATAGTGACTATGCAACCTATGCACACACATGTACACCAATAATTATATAGTGGTGGCAGAGTATAAAATTACCAAATTGCAAATTACTAAATAAAAATATAAATACCAATCTGCATATGAAATTCAATATACTCTATGTTAAAATGTGTATGTTTCAACTACTCACCACATTAAAATTGATAATTTCTAATAACTGCTTAGTTGTATATATAATTATGGGAATTGCACTCACACTTTAAATATATAAACGTGCATTTGTTCTTAATCATTAATAAGTTAGTTCACCCTGTATTTCTTCATTTGTTTTCTTTCTGAAATTCAGCTTCTTCCCAGCATTTCTTTCCCTAAAACCTTGACATCTGATCTGCAAGACAAGCTCACGTAATCATTTTTTTTTTTTGAAATATTTATGAGAAGTAGGATTTTCTTCATATTGGGAAAATATATAATTTAAGTCAGAAAACATTAATCTCCTGCAAGCAAAACTGGTAAATTTAGAAACAGATAATTCTCAAAATATTCAGTCAGATGAAAATCTCTGGGATTCACACAGCAAAGCAAAACTTCGAGGTGAAAAATATTGGAATTCTCTGTTTTCTGGGTGGATACTTTTGACTTCATGATTCAACTATGATTTTACACACAGCACCTTATACTAAGAATGCTGTTAACAGAGAGGACTTCAAGCTAAAAAAAACATGAAGTTTTGGAAATTATAGAACATGGCCAAAACAGTGTTTTTGTCCTTTCACTTAGTTTAATACTTCTATTATCTTTACTATGTAAGTAAATAATATTGACTGCAAACATTGTTATTAGTTTCATTAGTGCTCTAGACACCATTTTAGAGGTCTGCTTTCACTAGGAGTTACCTCTCAAATATATCAGATGATAGATGCCTCTACACTGTCCAGTGGCACTGAATCAAGACACAGCATATGTATCAGTGTGTAAAGCACTGCTCTGCCTGCCTCAGAAGTATTTGTCGGACATCCTAAAAACATCTTCAGCAAGACACTGTCTCATTCGGATGCTCTATATCCATGTTTATGCAGTAAACTCTAAGGCTACTCCTTTGGAAAGTCCTTACCATGTTGTAGTCAACGGCAACAATATGACAGCTTTCATTTATCAGGAGCAGTGTAAAACCCAGACAGTGTATTAAATAAGGTGGAAATATAGCAGAAGTCCTCCACAGTTCTACTTTTCATTACAGGGGAGTTCCACTGTAGTGGATTTTATGGAGTTGTGATTTTATGCAGTGTGCTTTTGATTTCTTATTTTTTATCTAGATCTATTCAATCAACTACTTTAATTTACTCTCTGGACAGGCTGCTAGTTACTATGTGACAAGTTTTCACTGCTTGCAAACAGTACAGAGCAATATTCATGGTAGAAAAAAAGATGTGCCTTTAAATGCTTCATGGGTTCTCGTTTTCTCACCACCCCACAACATATTTCTTGTGGATGGGGTGTTATTTTTGACACTACAGAAAGAAGATAGTGGTCAGAGCTCCTTTTACATTTTTGGAGTCTTGGTATGTTGCTCATAAAGATGATGCTGTAATTACTGAACATTACAAAGGTCCAATTTAATCAATGAACAAATTACAATGAATATCAAACCTATAGGCAAGAATAATTTGATGTCACTACACAAATCTGCCCAGAGATTTTGCAAGACAAGATGTCACAGCAGACATCTAAAATTCCTCACTAGATTACTACACAACCCAAACTAGCTGGGCAACGTTGCACAAACAGGGAAAACAGGCGAGTGGTGCTTCAACTCCATTTACTCCCCTTTAGTTCTCCATATGGGGAAATCAGCCACGGGTCTTGTCCTTGGTAAGTTCACTATGCAGAGGGCAGGTCAGAGTAAAGCATGGGAATGAGGCTGCTGGGTGCATTTCTCGATATGTACATACTTTCTTGGTCTGAGCCTTGGGTGGGTCAGCCTTTCTGCATCTCCACTTCACAACAACAAGAACAAAACAAAGTTCCGCTTCCCAGAGAAGTTGTGGATGTCCCATCCCTGGCTGTGTTCAAGGCCAGGCTGGATGGGTTCCTGGGCAGTTTGATCTAGTGAGCTAGTGGCTGGCAGCCCTGTCCACGGCAGGGGGGTTGGAACTAGATGATCTCTGAGGTCCCTTCCAACCCAAGCCATTCTATGATTCTATGATTCCTCAGCTCTCCCTCTCTTTGGACTGCTCAGAGGATGGCTGCCTAAGGCAAGATAGAGGATCAGAGGCAAAAAAAAAAAAAAATAAAGGGCCGAAACCAGACTTTAAGATAGCTTCAGGCAGCAGCAGCCATGATTACAATGCAGCTCCTTTGCCCGCCTGAGGTGGTCTGGTGTCGCAGGAGCTGCTTGGAACGTCTGCACCCACATGGTGCCAGCGTGCTCTGTGTCACCCAGACCCTGGTTTTCCCCATGCCCAGGCATTAATCAGAGCCATGTTGAGCCCACAGTGTGTCCATGTCAATAAACCAGCCTATGGCATTTAGAAGATACTGGCGGCACTGGGCTCCTCATGCAGGCAAGAGGTAAACTCTTCCTTTCTGTGCCATGGCCATAGCTACCTCTCTCTCACCGTACAATAAGCAGAGTTTATTGGGAAGTTTGGATTTTTAGACATTAAGAAGAAATTCTTTACGCACAGGGTGGTGAGGCATTGGCACAGGCTGCCCAGAGAAGCTGTGGGTGCCCCATCCCTGGAGGTGCTCAAGGCCAGGCTGGATGGGCCCTGGGCAGCCTGATCCAGTGTGTGGCAACCAGCCCACGGCAGGGGTTGGACCTTCATGGGCTTTAAGGTCCCTTCCAACCCAAGCCTTTCTATGATTCTATGACCCTCTCAGCCACTGGAAAACCAGCTTTATCCATTTCCATGGAAAATGTCCAGACATGCCCAGAAATGTCCCTTGGAGGTGCCCAGACCAGCATCAGGCTGTGATTCAGACAGGATGTTTGGTTCTCCTTCCGAGGCTGTGACTTCTGAGACAGACATGGAAGACTGACAGAGCTGGAAAGAGAACGTACGGGACAGAAAGGAGCCTGGCACTTTGAACTCAGTGCTGTCATGAGGTGGAGAGAAAAAACACAAATATGTTCCAGAAAGGATTAGACCAATTCACAGATGATAGATCTATCAGTAGTTATTCAATAGAAAGACAGAGACAATTTAATCTTGCTCAGAAAGTCTTCAAGTCACTGAATGCAAGGGGAGGATGCGTATAAGGATGTTTCCACATTTGTCTTCTTTAGTACACTCTTCCCTGAACATTGACTCACAGCAGGGGCTAGGTTAGGGAGCCTTTAGGTGCAAGCCATGATTCTACTGGCTCTTCTTTCTACTGGATCTTCTTCTGCAAGACAAGTAGTTCCAGCTCCCAACCCTCTTTATGTATTTTATACTACATAATAATTTATGATAGGTTGAAAAGGGAGGGAAACAGAAAGTGATCCCACAATCTCGGTCAACCTCAAGTAAAAGCATAAGAGAAACAACTGTGAACGAGGAGACTTGGTTCAACCCTGACACTAAATTAGGACTTAGTTCTCCTGTAGTGCTTGCAATTTGCCATTGCATGACATTTTAGCTGGCTGTAGTTGTGTGATGAACACATTTCTCACGGGGAACAGAGTACAACAATCATTTCACAGAGACCACTTAACAGCTGACAGATGACAATGGCACAGGTGACCCAAAGGTGAAGGTCTCCACAACTCATTACGTAGTCCCTTTGTTGTCCAGTAATCCCAAGCACTTTTTGTCAGGGCCACACTTTTGCATTAGGGAAGTAAGCTTTCCATCATGCAGAATATTTCTCTCTTTTTGTATGATCCTTCCTTCAGGACAGGAAGCCCCTCAGGCTTTTCAAGTCTGAGTTGCTGTATTTGGAAGGTTATTTTCATCGGCTCACAAAGCCTGAAGCAGGAATCACTAGTCCCAAGCACACAGAGCTCTAATTGAAACTGTTCCCAGCAGCTCTGTATCTACATATACACATCCTGATTATGACAAAGCTCATGAATAATCACTGGTACGAACTTGTTCCTCATTGTCACAAGTTCAGGAAAGCAATGGGGATCCAATTGCATCACCTGATCTTCTGCATGGCAAAGATGACAAAGTTCCCATTTTCTAAAAATAATTACATAGCCCAGTGTGAATTTGTGCTGCAAAGGATGCCAGGATGACTCACAAGCACAGAGATTATGAAAATGTATTCGTGCTGCAGCATTAGGATTAAGACTGAGTGAAGTTGTAAATATTCAGCTTTACTTCAAGTTTCACCTCAGCTCTTCAAACTTCTGGCTAACCCTATTTGATGAATTAATGCTGGATTGTTGTTTCCTTAAGCACTCAAAAATATTCTCTTCTAAAAGCTTTTACATGAATGCAGCAAATTCTGTTTTTAGTGCTGTGCTCTCCCTCTCTTGTTAACATATGTGGTTTTCAAAGGGGGAACATATAAGCCAGGCAATTTCTGTTTTCTGACCCTATGAATCTAAAATGAGATGGTTTCATTGTCTTTCTTATCCACACTGTAATTGCTGTTCCTGGTGTATTTCCAGGATGCAGCTCTCTGGGGATCCACACAGAGTCACAGTATATTAGAATATTTCAGTGCTTTTGTTTTCTTCATGGCTTTTGCAATGCTTTTCTTTCATATTCCTGATCCTCACTGGCACATACTGGAGCACATCCACTGAAGTCAATGAAATGTCATTTAATTGCACCCACTGAGGATTTGATCTGAGACCTTTAGCTATATCTGTGGTCTATCACATCTTAAAAACTTTGTCCTATATTTTGCCCTTTTGAAGAGCATAAAAATATTTTTATATGCAAATTAAGGTTGCATATCAAATATTCAAATAAAATTTATATAATTAAATACTTTCAAATACTTTTTTTTTTTCCTGCTAAACATCCTAGTGCATCTCTACACTATTTTCCAAAAAAATATTTTGATAGAATTTTTAAAAAAAGTGTGTTCAAGTGTAGAAGATGTTACTTATAAGTATTCCTGAAATAACAGCAGGAGGCAGTAACTTTTTCCCCATGAAGTCAGTTGAGCACAGGAGCACACTGTTCAGAGAGACTGTGCAATTCTCATCCTTGGAGGTTTTGAATACCTGTCTTGATAAATCCTGAGCAACCTGGGCTGATCTCACAGCTGACTTACTTGGCTTTGCACAGGAGGTTGCACTGGAGACATCCTGTGGTCATTTTCAGCCTAAACTGTCCTACTAAATGTGCTTTTCCAACCCAAACAATCCTACTAAACCATAAATATATCATCACAAAAGAGATAGCATGTAGTAGTTATTTTCAGCTTCACAAGTGTTAAAATATACGTGTTCTATGCTATTTAAAGTGTATAACAAGATCATATGTATAACAAGAACACATTTAGCCTTGCTTATTATGATAAAATTAGTAGGCTGAAATAAATACAGAAGCACAGAGCTATATAAATCAGAGCCAGAAAAGCAGGCATTAAAGCTGAAATTTCTTTTTGTCCTCAAACTTGTTCTTTCACCCACACTCTCAGAAGCTTGCCTACTGAGAGCCATATTTGGGATTTTGTAAAATGTTGCCTGTATCTTGCAAACTTTTACCTTTATTTTCAATTGTAATCTTATTGCTAGTTAGTTTCTCTAAAGATGAAGGTAAAAGCGAAGTAGCTATGAGTTACCTGTACCTATTGAAGTTTGGAAGTTCAGATCCAGTCTTTTGCTTCTTTTGTTCAGGTCCAAAAATCTTCACTTTTTCATTTTTAGGAGGTCTTATTTTGGCCCCTATGTTTTGCCTTATGTTCACCTGCCTTGGAATAAAACAGCTGTAGCAGGTGCTGTGTTCACTTGTAGACAAAACAAGCAAAGATATCTCCCATTGAAAACAAAAACAAAACAAAACAATTGAGCCAGAGTAATCAAATAAAAATTGAGTGGAGATAAGAGGCACAAAGGAGAAAATGTGACTATGAAAGGTTTTCCTCTGCCCTGTTGCAGCGCCATGGGCAGTGCCACACCAGCTGGTTGCACGGTGCAGCACAGTCACAGAGTAGCATTCCTCAGAGGCAAGAGTCAAGCTGATCTTTTTAGGATTTATCTCCAGAAAAACAAGTCTCCAAAATAATTTGTGGCCTCAAACTTCCTTCTGCAGGTGAATGGGGAAATGTGTTTTGTCCAAAACAGCTCATTAGGCACCACCACCAACAGCTGGTACCAGGCCCCATGTCCAGATGGCACAAGGTCCTACTTGCTGCGTGCTGGGAGCATTGGCATTTCCCAGCCATGTTTTTCAGTGGGCGCTGCAGGCCAGCCTGAGTTCTGCCATGAGCTGCTGGGTTTGTGTTGCTGTTTCAACAAACCCTTCAGCACATTGCAGGAGGAAATGCAAAGGACTCACAGGCTCTGAGTCCCAGCTCACAACATCCATGAGCAAACACAGCCTTTCTTGTATGAGGTGGTCCTGGAACAGACCATGGATCCCAGAGCAGTCATAGATAATACTCAGCAGAAAACCAAACATAGAGCCTTGAGTTCAGGGAGGGAATCCCAGCAGTTTGTTGATCTTAGTAACTTTCTGTGATGTTCCAATTCAACAGGCTTTGCTGCTTCAGAATCTGTGTGAAATGTAGTGTGCAAAACAGTACAAAACAATAACTGCTGGAGTTTGTGTAACAGTATGTCATTATCATAATATTTCCTTATCATAATCATGGTGCTATCATGCTCAGTGCTGCAAACACACACAGTAACAAACTCTTTGTGTCTCAAGAATTTGCTGTCTAGTAACTATGGGGCAGATCACAATTCGCTCAGTAACTACAAACGCACAGGTGTGCACACTGAGGATTTCAAAAGCAAGGCAAGGTGAAAAACACTGTTTCTGCTTTCAGCCATCAAGAAAATAATTGTCTGGTCTAAAACAGTTTTCTAGGCTTAGTGTGCACCTAATGGTTGATGGAGAGATGTAGGTGTATCTCTCAAGGCAGACTCACTGAATCCTGAATTTGTGCCAAGTGGAATAAATCACTTCAAGGGACACCTACCTATTCTATAGGTACTTAAATTTTGAAACATTTTTCATAATTCTGGAGGAAAAGCATCTAAAACCAGAATGAAATTTTCTTTAAACTCTTCCATCTGATTTTTTAAATCATGAAATAAAATATTAATAAGTTCCTTGTTAACAGTAGAAAGAATTCTACTTTCATATGTTTTCCTACTTTATTTCTTTGTGAAAGATTTTAATAGTAGAAATGAAATTTATGATTTTATTCAATTTAAATTGACTTCATTTTTCCTGCCTCTCTGGCTTTTTAGAACAGTTTTAAATTTTCCAAGAGTATAAAATTTTGAAAAGTATTGTTGGACTTTATAACAGTGCCCACAAGTATACCTGGAGCATCACAATTTCCAAAGAAAAGGGAGTGAGGGAAGAACAATGAAGAAGTGGAAGGGAAATGTGAACACTATTCCTACAAATGGGAGAAATGAAATGCTATCCATTCCATTCTGTTACACTAAGAGAAAAAAAAAAAAAAAAGAGGTAAAAATCTTAAAAAATATAATGTATTTCATTGCCATTTTCTTTTAATCTGAAACTCTCAGTAAAACATTTTTAAAATTTCTTCCCAACCTACAACCATAACCAAACAAAACATTTTTTTTTCCTGTAAAAATATACTGTTTAGAGCTAAATAGAAATACTTATATGTAATTAAAAATCTTCCTATCCAAAACCCAGGCAATTCAAAGAGATGTATGGGACGTTAGCAACCTGGACAGCTCCATTCCGCTTACAGACTGCCAACAGACCTTTAGTGCGGAACTAATCACCTTGAAAACATCAAGGAGAGGACTAGGCTCATAGTGATATTGATCTACAGCTCCCATGTATTTGACAAGGGCCTCTGCAGCAAAATAACCACAATAAGAATATGTAAGTAGATGTTTAGATCAGGTCACTATTGCCAGCATTAACAAGGTTGTGTTAAGTCGACATTAGAGCCATTGCCACTGCTTGCTGTTTTTTGCAAGTTCTGTGTAAATCCCTTATTAATCAGGCATTGAGTAGGTAAGGTGATATTCAAAACCACAGCTGATTGTTAAAAATTGTCAGAAAAGAGAAAAGAGCTGAGAAAAGAGCTGAGTATAGCTAAAGCTAATTTGTAATAGATTCGCTGCAGTGAATATGGGGAATTTTGAAGACAGGATAAGCTGGGAAAAGGGCAGTGTGGGAGAGAAGAAGGCATATCAGTCACTACAAGGTCCTCTGTGATTTGAACTTACCACAAATTAGATGTCCCTGCTAAGTTTTGTTGCCTTTTTTCATCTGCACTCCCTCTCACCAGTAAGAAGGGGCTAATGGTGATCTATCTGGTGCAGTGCAGCGTCCTCTCGGAAAGTAAAGGGCAACCAACGCAAATCACCACCAGAACATACACTAGTTACTGAAAATTGCTAGGCTAGAGCATTCATTTTGAATGTGTGTCTTACTCCTTTCACCTCAGTGCAGATTGAATGTTCATCAATGTACTGCATATTGACCTCACTGTGCTCATGTATGGAACCACAACACTAAATTATCACGATAGTTTTCTTGTCTTTACTGTGCTTTTAATACACTTTGTGGAGTCCACATCCATAAGAGGCTTTAAAGCTGAAATGCATTGTAAGGTGGGGGAAAATCATATAAACTAAGCATTCAAGAACTGCAGAATTGAGAACACTTCCAAGGAACTCAGCTTAAAATGCATGTTAGACATCACAAAAAAAACCCTTTGTATCATGCTGTTTCTTGCTCTGTATAAAGGTAATAAAGATTCTGGCTTTAGAGTCATTTAACTAAAGCACATTTCTAATACCATAGTCCACTGAGTTCTGTAACACCTTCTTGCATTGATTTCTAATGTTCCACATTTAGTACTCACCCATTTGTTCTAGTGGGTAATAGGAATAGTATTTATGGGCCAGAAATACAGGCCAGAAATGCTTTGAACAGCTCCTGTCCTTGAGAAGGCATTCACTGTACTTGTATTCCTCATACACAGTGCTCTGTCATATTTAAGAGGGTGCTCACATGTACAATACTGTGTCTTCAGTTCCAGGAGTAAAAAGCTTTCCTTTTCCAAACAAAAATCACACTATATCTATATATGCCTGAGTATTTCTGGATTTTTTTTGGTGAGAGATTTATCTAAGTGCTTAGTGCATAGCAAACCTCAGCACTGGAAAATATGTGAGATGTTTAAAGGATGAGGAAAATATGCTACAAAAACAGCTACCTGTCGTTTTTGTGTACAACAGCGGTTAGTACGAGGAAATAAACCAGCAGAAACTATTTGCCTTATACATCTGTTTTTTAATAGAGATTCTTTGTTTTGGTGACATAATACAACTAAACATAACCTTGATAATGGCTCTGAATGAGACTGTGTCTCTAGCAAAATGGCACGTCTGCAGGAGAGGCATTTAAAGATGTTTTGCCTAACAGGCTGCCTCTTGCCATGGTAGAAGTTAGTTAGGTCAAGGCCTCCCATCTAGGGGAACCTTGGCTGTTTTACCTTTATCATTTTTTTTTCTGAATCCAGATACTTTCTTGACATGTTGCTAGACCTACTAATTTTCCTTGTGTTTGGATGAAAGAAAGCAAGTCCAGCCTGGGTATGATATTGTTCAAGAGTCTTAGGGTACACCATTGTAGAAATCAGAGAGAGCTGAACGGAAGCAGGTAACAGAAAACAAATCTTGTCCTGCATGGTTCAGAAATGTTTGGACCTTTGTACCTATCAGAAAGCAGAAGTATCCCTCGTATCCGCATTTTTTAACACAACATAAGAGTGCTATCTTTACAATAGGCAAAATATTTTAAAGGAATTTGTGATATGGATCATGTGCTCTTTGTGAATACTACCAAGATGCAATTATTTACATGGTCTTTTGAAAATATGTTCCCTTTCTAGAGCAGGGTCTCTGTTCCTCCTGCCCAGCCATACAAAGCTCTTCTGTGACTCATTAACATACAATGGAGAGAAGTGGGAATAAGTCATGCTCTCTGCATGTTGTCACACAATAAAACAGCAATGCTAAAACCTTGGAAAGTGTCTTGACTTCACTTTTCTGGGAATTTCTGCAGTTCAATTTGATCATTCTGAGATACCCCAAGGACTGCAAACACTTGTGCATCCAAAGGGGAGATACCCTCACGATACAACTTTTCTTGTCATTGCGTGAAGTGAGAAATATGTACAAGACAACCAAATGGTGTAACTCAGCTTCAAAGTGGAAACATACCCCACTGCACCCCCACCAGTCCCCATCCAGTAGGTCCACAGGTCTGTCCAGAGATACATGCATTTTGCTTTTCCTTAAAATAAATCAGAACCGAGCGTTTTGCACTTCTAATATAACTGAAAACTCCTTGCAGAAAGCTAAGTATAAAATAGGCAAGGTCAGATAAGCCTAAAGCAAGCAGCTGAATACCCTCACTGTAGAAATCCTGAGGCCACCTCTTACAGAGCAAATTCCATTAAAATACAGATTGTATCAGAGAAGAGATGTAGCTTTGTACGTTAAAACCTGTCTATTGTGCAAAAGGCATTAGGCTTATATCAGACTAGCTGAGATTTTTATGGCAATTTAGATGATGGCAAATTATTAATGTAGAAGTACCTGTTTTATCAAGAATATCACTTTGCTTTTTGTCTGATTTTCATCATGTGCCATATGTACAGCAGTTGATCAAAGGCTGGGAATGCATTATCTCTTGCCTCGCTTATCATTTCTGAGAAAAGATGAGAAGGAGGAGAAGGGAGGGACAGAAGATGATGATCAGAAATATAAAAGTTTCAAAGTAGATCAAATAAGGTTGTCCATAATAGTTCCCTTTAATGAAAGGCATCATTAATCAGCTGTAATGGTGGGTAAGGGTGCTGGTGAAACAGTACATAAGCTGAAAAAAGCAGTCTCCAAGAATAAATGTACACTGCATTGCAGCAGACATGCTTCTCATTAGTTTAACTCAAATGTCACTAGTTAATGGGGAAAGCAATTTAGCAACTGTCCTACGTGGTAACACTCTAGTTTCCTCATCAGCCTCCCTCCAGGCACCTGACCAGTGTACACATGCAACATCAAAACAGCAGACGTGGACTGTTTATGAATACTTTCCAGATCTTTTTTTCAAAACCTACCTCAAAAAAAAGTTGCTAGGGGTATACATGGAGCTCTATTACTGTCATGCATGAAAAATCACCTTGCTTGAGGCCATGCCAGAAGGATTTACACTGCGGAACAGCCAAGAAACAGCTAGTAGACAAATGGATCAATAGTATCAACGATATTGGTGCAGAGTCCACCCGAGGCCAGAGCACCCATGTTCAGCATCGCGCTGAAGCTGAGGGCACGCATCATGCTGCAAGGGTTCTCCATCTGCACTCCAACCAGCACCCATGCTCCCACAGTCCTTATTCCTCTCATCCAGGGCAGACTGTTAGGGCACTTAGCAGAACTGGTCTACCTTTTCTATAGTTCCTTTAGAAAGATCCTGTAATAACCTCCCCTTAAGAGTGCTGCATACATGCAAGGATGGTAAAAGTGCTGTACCATCGTCCTCTGCTGCTTTGCAGAAGCAAATCACAGTGCTGTTAATAATACACCCTGTGGCTCCTGTGTGAGCCAGAGAAGAGTGCTGGAGCTGGAGCAGGGAGGCCCCAGGAGAGTAAATTCACCATTCGGATAACACCCTAAAACTACACACAGGGACCAGGGATTAAACAGAGTTTAAAGGTGTCCTAACCCTGCCTCTGCCACAGTCAAGAAACACCACCAAGGGGAACCCTGATTCCTCTGGGACATCCCACATTTCCCATGTTCTGCAACCTGCACAAAGCCCATGTTAATGGTTAAGAAAATTATCTTTTAAACGTTAAAACTAAAAATAGACATTTTGCATTTATTTGATGTTTTCTTTATTTGAACAAATTCTTTTTATTGGTGTTTCTGAAATGCACCAAAAAGTTTTAGGAAGCATCAGAGATTTAAAAAGCACAGAAGTGATGACAAATTAAGCTTTGGCTTAGTTATAAATTGAGTGTCTTTCCTCCACTTTTGAACTTTCAAACATTTTTCTTACAGAAGAGGACATATTTCTGGGAAGAGTTAAGACTCCAGAGCTGAGTAATTCCTGCTGCATTGCTTGTTACCACTAGAACTTCATTTAATTGACACTTGATCCTCTGAATTTGCTACTTTGTGGATGTAAGGGAAGCATGAAAAGAAGTCTTCAACACACTAATTGACAGTCATCAAAAAGGACCTTTTCCTCCCTTCCTTTAACAATAGAAGTTGCTTTTAACAATCCTGAAAGACCAGAATTGTGTTTAGATCAAAACCTGGAATTAATGCATGAGGAAAGACTATAGAAAAAAGACAAGCATACTTGTATTGTATTCACTGGTATGTCCTCTAAGCTGTCGGAAACCCAGGGCTTCCTAAGGCAGACATTGTGTCTATCTCTGGCTTTTGCAGCCCTTGAGGATCCTTGTTATCCATGAATCCAGGTAATTTTGAGGCCACTTGGACTTTTAGCATCCACAATGTCTTGAGGCAAAACTATAAAATCTTCTCCAGATTAGTTAAGCCATGCAAGAATTAAAGTACAGTTAATGAAACTATGTGAAATTGTAAATAATTTTTCCATATTTGCCTTTCTATCCTTCTCACAGTTTCACAGAATTTTAGCATCCTCCCTTCATTCACTCCTTTTCCAAGTTGCTGATCTAATCTCTAATCTCTCAACAAATCAGGCACCTTATAGAAGGGTTTGCTGATCTTACATGGCACTGTCATTTGCCTACACATTTCTAGGAAACATGAAGAATCAGCTGAATTATTTTTTTCTCTA
The DNA here is from genome assembly GCA_013399715.1 of Alectura lathami. Taxonomy (NCBI): domain Eukaryota; kingdom Metazoa; phylum Chordata; class Aves; order Galliformes; family Megapodiidae; genus Alectura; species Alectura lathami. Next base: position 171,138 of record VXAV01002558.1, on the reverse strand, counting down.
TGGCTTAGATCACTGTGGTTCTCCCTCCTTTCTCTGTCTCATCTTCTACGATAAGGACCAGAATCTGTCATCCTGGATCTTTGCAGGTGCCCGTCATGCCTCAGGGTACCTATGCTCTGATGGGGACCTTGCTGGAGCTGTAGCAGGATGGAAGCATCAAACAGCCCACAAAGCTGTAGTACTCCTGTTCTGTGATTTACATAAGGGATGATAACCTTTGAGAGCTCATTATCAAACTACTGTGCTACCTTTAAAAAACACTTCAGATAAGGGCCAAACAACCAGCAGTTCCAGCTTCCTTTACAGATACTTCTGATTACCCACCAAGCTTTCCTCTGAGAATGAGTGCTGCTAGAACAGTGAAGTGGCTGAAATTCAGTCATTCCGTGTGCCAAAGCAAAAATGTAGCCTTTCACCTCCAGCACTAGGGAACAGTTGGTTTTCACAGAGAACAAGCAAAAAGTCATGTCCTGCTGATTTGGTTTACTAACTATGGAACTAAAAATATTACTTTTGGCCTGCCAGAACAGCTGATCTTGTAATTCACTTCAAGAGCCAAGTGACCTGCATAAAAAAAAAAAAAAAACGCCTGCTTTGTTTTTTACCTAAGCGATCTCAATAGGCCAGTGCACTGAGCAAATGAAGGAAATCCCTGACTGAGCTGCAGGTTGACAAAGTGCTTTGCTCCCACTCTCTTTTACTGTGTATTTGAAAAGAGAAGTCTGCTGATATTTACAAGGGGAACCATATTTTTGAAATGTGCTAATGCAAGATGCACATAGCAAGTGGAGCTTCTGCGTGCACACGGGACAGTCATCATCAGCTTGTCAACATCTTTGCTCAGAAACTAGAAAGAATCTCTTGCACCCATCTGCCTTTATCTGGAAGCAGGCTTTCTCTTGTGTACTCTGGGTTAAAACTCTGAAGAAATATTTAGTAATATGCCAGATAGAAGGGATTACTAGCCTACTTTAAAAATGCTCCTTGAGCTTTTTTACCTCTGGCTAACCTTATATCTTTACCAGTGAGCACTGACAATAAACCCAACAGCAAATCTTTACCAAGTAGCACAGAGGTAAAATCTGGCAAACTGAGATAGTAAGCACTCCAGCGTGCTCAGGAGTTGGGGCAGTTTCTATAAGCACCATCTAAAGCACTGGTGACCCTATCCTGATCCAGTCGATTCAACGTGTTAATGATGCAAAAGGCTTTCCAAGAGCATGATTGCACTGGGATGGAACTAAAGCAGCAGCCATGAGGTCTGGGACTTCTCCTAAGATGCTTCTGGTTGGGTCAGTGTAATGCTATTTCTAGAGAGGTGATAGAGTAGGGTTGAAGTTGTGCCTCCATACTGAGGTTGGAGGCTCCTTTCTCCTTGGAAA
>VXAV01002558.1:157284-169739 GCA_013399715.1 Alectura lathami | reverse complement strand
GGGAAAAAAAAAAAAAAAAAAACCTGCTCAACACCAGCAGTATGCAGCCAATATTTTTATGCTGTTTTATTCTAGGTCACAGTTATCCATTCACACTGGATGCTGGACCAGTAGACTGCTTTGAGACTTATCAAGAGAGAAATTAAAACTACAAAACTTGGAGTATGAAACAAATTCCTGCAATAACAGCTGTCGAAAAACTCAGCATGGACATCTCTCAGTAACTAGCTAATGAGCAGCGTGTGATCAGCCACGTACATAAGCTTTACTGGGAGACTTTGAGAAATATCCTTCTTCCCCATGACCAGTGCATGCTTGCACTTTGAACCTCAATTATACGATCCTCCGGTTTCTGTCCATTTTCCAGCTGCTCCTGTGCAGTCAACAGCACATGAGAGACCGGCAGGAAAGATCAGCCCGAGCCGCAATGCACCCAGCTCTGTAGTATTCCGCTTAATTTAGTACTTCTAATAAAGAGGCTTGCTTTTGTCTAATTTGGTAGAATTCAATCATAGCATTGTCATCTGCCAGAGATACAGCCCTAAGGATAAAATTTCCATTTAAACACTTTAAATGCCATGAAAGACTTATCTAGATGCTTCCCTGCATTTTTTGCTGTTTACAAGGAGAGAGATGCTTAGCTCTATCAGTTTGCGGTGGCAGAATGTAAAAGGCACAGTGCCAAAAAGTTTCAAATCCGATCACCATCATGAGCTCTGCTATCTCAGAAGAGAAAAAAAAAAATAATCTTGCCTGCAGGTGGGCAAAATTCAATGCTGCCAAGAAAAATGCAAGCAAAACTGCTTTTACCTCTAAGAAAAGTGTCTCCAGCTGCCGCATTATGGTAGCAAACAAGTTCCACATGTCAGGAGAGGAATGCAGTCTGGTACTGAAAAAAAGAAATGGCAGGCACCATCTGTATTCTTATAAATTCAGCAGTTGCCTAGAGAGTTGCTGCCATTGAAAGAACTAAGATTACTTCTCTGCTATTAATAAGGAATCTTGACAAGACTGAAAAGGGTTTGAAGGAGCTGTCATTAGAGAAGTTTACATTCCACAGCATCTCTCAGCAAAGTGAATGCAGCACTGAAACATGTAGGTACTCACTACCCTCTGACTCTCTGCCAAAAAATTTCCAGTAAAACCTAGCTCTAAAAGAGGAAAGGGTTGGGGCAGTAGTGGATCTGCATCTTTTAAAAGCACTTTTAGGTACTATTTGGCTTCACTTCCTTTGAAGACTTCAGAGCAGCTCCAGCAGTGAGTGGAGGACCAAGTGTGTGCTAGACAGCCCTGCATGAAGCAGCCTTTAAATGTGTACCATGAAATCAGGAAAGACTTGCTCTGCAGCCTTGCTGTCAGCACATGTAAGAAGATCTTCCAAGGCGAGGACCACCTGTCTGTGTCCACATGCCTCCAGCTGAGGGGGAGCATAGTGGAATGAAAGGACACTTACAGTGATCCTTAAGGAAATCAGCAGCAACTGGAAGACACAGTGTTTTGCGTCGGTAGATACACATTTCCTTTCGGATGTGGGAGAAGAGTAGGAGGCTGTGCCATATGCAATGAAGCCTGGGCTGCCTGCCTGCCTAAATGCCTCTGCCTTCACTCTGCACGGCGTACCATGAAAGGGAATGAACCTCTGTGGAGTGGCATGCAGGTGAATATGGCAAGCAGCTCATTAGCGTAACACCGGTGCATTGCTCATTGTGAAGATGTCAATTCCCATTTGGAGCCTGGAGAGTGTGCAAAGGGCAGGTAAACAGTTAATGAATACACTTCTATGAATCCAGCGGTTGAATCTGTGCTGAACTTTTAAATCTTTTATAGCTGTGATATTTCAGAGTCCTAAAAATGAATCAGAACATCTGACAAGAATGCCATGAAGTTCCATACACATGCCGTTCCAAGATTTAGCACTGAGCATTTACCTTCTGATCTGCTGACAAAGGGAAAGTGGTTTATGCAGACGTCTTTGGGCTCTTTTGCACCTAAAAGAAACTGGTAAATCTGAGCTTTTTACTGTTTATTTTCTCACATACAAAAATTCCATTGAAATACATGTAGTGGTTTCCCAGTATTACCACAAGTAAAGGTTACTTCATCAATAAAATAACGTTGGTGCTCAAAGGCTTAATATATACATTACTGAGGAGGTGGCGCTCAAGGTCAATATTGAAATACAGCCAGCAATGTCCCAAATGTTAAACTAATCCTCTGTACTTACTCTGCCCAGTTCATCTCAAAGCTCCTTCCTTGCTAAAAAAGCAGGGAACACTTAGCTACCTTGAACTACTGCTACAATTGCAATGAATCCCCTTTGTGGCATTTGTTTGCCATCCTTCATTGAAACTGCCTGTTTTGGCGATCAGAAAATCATGTATTTCCTGGACAAGAAGTGTCAAACTTTCAAAGGAATTTCTTATTTTTCCAGAGCCAAAGAAAAATGGTTTTAGCTGGGACAGAGTTGGTTTTCTGCATAGTGCTTGGTATGATGCTATGTTTTGGCTTTGGGAAAGAAGCAGTGTTGATAACACATTGACGTTTTAGCTGTTGCTGGGCAATGCAGTACAGAGCCAAGGACATTTCAGTTTTTCAGCTTCTTGTACTGTCCTGCCAGTGAGGGGGCTATTGACACAAGGAGCTGGAAAGTGACAGAACCAGGACAGCTGACCTAAACTGGCCAAAGGGATATTCCATACCATACGACATCATGTGAAAAGAACCTATACAACTGGGGGGAGTTGGGCGGGGGGTAGCTGCTTCTCAGGGACTGGTTGGGTGTCGGTCAGTGGGGGATGAGAAATTACATTGTGCATTGCTTGCTTTGTAAACATTCATATTATATATATCATTATTATTACCATTATTTCTCTCTTCCTTTTCTGTCTTAGTAAATAGTTTTTTTTTTTCCACCAACAAGTTTTACTTTCTTTTTCTGTTTCTTTCCCCCATCCCACTCAGAGAGGGGGGCAGTGATTGAAAAGCTGTGTTGTGCGTAGCTGCTTGCTGGGTTAAACTACTACAAATGGGAATATAACGTTTCATTTTGATACAAAGCAGCATTGCTACTTAGATTTCTGTCTTTTAGTTTAAAGATTCCCAAGGCAATATCTGAGTCTGTACTGGTGTCTTCTGCATCCCTAGGACTCACTCACTGACGTTCTTGCCAACCCACTCATGGATGCAATAAGCTTTGCTTTTCCCATACTGAAGCCAGTGCAATGCCAGTTGCCGCCATTCCCATGCACTACCAAAACCACGTGGAGGTTTTCAAGACTGGCTGGATGCCTTAACAAACCTGGTTGGATCTTCTTTGTGAGAAATTTGGACTAGGGACCTCCTGAGGTCCATTCCAGCCTGTGATGTCCTATGGTCCTGCCTAGCTGCTGGGATAGGCAGCCTGAGATGCTAGATCATAAACAAGGGTGCAAGGAAAGGTGAATGAAGAGTAACAACTACAGGATTGTTTTGATTTTAGAAGGATTTTGAGGTAAAAAGAAAAACTGTCAGAATTTTCTGTTCCAGAGATTAACCTTTAAAATCTGTTTAGGATAGTAAATATTTTTACTAGATTCCTCTTCAGGATATTATCACATACAGATCATAGGATCATTGAATCTTAGAACCATAGAATGGCTTGGATTGGAAGGGACCTTAAAGCCCATCCAGCCCCAGCCCTCCTGCCACGGACTCGTTGCCACTCACCAAATCAGGCTGCCCAGGGCCCCATCCAACCTGGCTTTGAATGCCTCCAAGGATGGGGCACCCACAGCTTCTCTGGGCAGCCTGTGCCAATGCCTCACCACTATCTGATTAAAAATTTACTCCTAACATCTAATCTGAATTTCCCCTCTTTTAGTTTAAAGACTTTCCTCCTTGTCCTGTCACTATCAGACCATATAAAAAGTCACTCTCCATCTCTTTGAAAAGCCATCTTTATGTACTAGAAGGCCACTATAAGTTCCGCCCAGAGCCTTCTCTTCTCCAGGCTGAACAAACCCAGTTCTCTCAGCCTTTCTTCACAGGATGGGTGCTCCAGCAACCCACTCCAACCTGCTCCATGTCCTTCTTGTGCTGGAGTCCCCAGAGCTGGATGCAGATCAAGAATTGGTGTCAAAGCTGCAGGTGTATTGTGCTGAGGAAGGGTGTTTTTTTGTTTGTTCTTTGCTTGCTTGCTTGCTTTTCACACATATGCCATGAATTTATTCTTTTGATGTGATATTAAGAACTCCTGAATCTCATCTAACCACCTTCAGCTGCACCTGAAGACCCATTGCTGCAGTTCATGCCCCTCCTTCCATCAGTAGATGGAAGATATAGATATTCTGACTCAGAAGTGAGTATTTCTATTCAAGCCCATATCCATAAGAAATATACATAGGAGGAAAAAATTAAACATTCACAACAAAAATCTGGCAAAGAGAAAATAAATATTTCTGCCCCTTCCCTGATTTGAGTAAATATACACAGAGAAGCAATTAAAAAAGGCTTAACTTAAATTGGTTCTCCAAATGAACAATGGTTTGGATAGTAGTGATTGCATATGTAACATTTATCCCTTGGGTTAACGATACTACCTTCCAATTCTCCTTAATTCCATTACAAAGTTAATACATATTTCTTTTTTTTTTCCCAATGCTCTTCTCCAGCATTTTTCAGAAAAAGTGGGAGAGAAGAGAATTTAGAATTTGAGTTTGAGGAAGCTGCTGTCTCTGGGAAATTGTTGCATTAAAACTTCTCATCTGATCTCAAACTTCCAGTTTCAAAGGCATTTCAACAGTTCACTGCAAAGTGTGTCACAGCCCATATGGATGTGTTATATCTCACCTAAGGACTCTTGGCACAAAATACCTAACAGCATATAGTAAAGAATCCCGATAGTGACCTCTGTATCCCAGCACCATATGAATACTAATGATATGTGGAGTTGTTACAGCTCCATGTAGGTTTCCTAACTCTGCATTAGATTATAAAACATTTTGCAATCTTCTAAAGATCTCCAGCTCCTTATTTTTCTGCTGCTGGTCATTGAAATATGAAAAGAGAAAAATCCTGGGGTCATCAGGTGCCTTTCTATGTCTACAAAAATATATATATTTGTGTGTATGTATATAAAAGCATATATACACATGACCCTGTTGATCACAAATACATAAACATATATATGTAGCTGTTTATTTTAAGGATATTTAGTGATATCCTTCTTGTGTAAATTATTAATTTGAGTTTATTTATGGCCATAATTACAACACATAAACAAGAATTAGTCCGTCCCAAAGACAACTGAAAGGATCAGACAGATTTTTTGTCTGATCTATTTTATGTTAAAGATGTTGGTGTCATTTGCTGTTTACTCTGCATTTAGTTAATTTAGAAAATGTATATCCAAAACAGCACAGTCAAATTTTTGCACCTTTTTTTTTTGAATACCTCCATCAAAATACCGTCAGAGCACAGTCTGGTTTTGCTATGTTTGTTGACAATCAACAAAGCTTTTTTTGTTCCTTGAATCGTGTTTATCAGCTAAACCACAAGTGGGAAGCACAACAAATGCTCCAGAACAATGCCATCAGATGTACAGAAACTTTGTGATTGCTCCTGACCAACCAGCTCTTTATGAAAACTGCAGGCTGCAAAAGATTAAAATTCTGCCTTGACTGGGTTCATTTTTTTAATAAAGAGGGGAAAAGGGGGCAGGGAGCCTTGGGAGGATCAGAAGAACAGATTAGCTGTCTAAAGAAACACTAGTTATGTATCATTAACTCCAGTGAAGCTATTCATAGTTAAAACTGAAAAATGCCCGAGTTGACATTCCTTCCTCCCATGCTGTCAGGGGGGAGGCCAGACACAAGATTTTCCACTTCATCTCCCAGTTTCCTTTTATATACAGACTCTCAACAAACTGCTCGTGTTGCCACAACAGAGACCTTGAACCTTCAAAGCTATCTACAGAGACAGACCCTTATCCCCGATCAATATGGCTCAGCAAAGAGGCACTGGCTGCCCACAGATATCTCTTTGCTGGACTGGGACTTATGTTTTCAGTGACTGAATTTACTTTTCATAAAAGGGCAGAATGTCACTGCCAACTGGTGTCTGCAAAGTGAGCTAAAAAAATCTCATTTTCATAGAACAATAAGAATGGAGAGATGCTTTCTTTTGAGAGTCAGTCATGACTGTGACAATGCAAAGCCAGCAGTACACCCACCTCCAAATCCCTTTCTGTGTCAGGAATTAAGGCATGTCTAATGGCAGAGGAGGTGATTTTTCTCCAGAAGAGATAGTTATGCATTAGGTCCAATCTGAATATCAACATGCATGACCTAAAGGAGAAAAAGTCACTGTATTCCATTTTTTATACAATGCTAAGCACTGAAAAAGGAGAGATAATAATGCAGCAATTCAAAGCATGAGCAAACAGGAACAAAACAGAAATCTGCTTGAATATATGCCATCTGAGAGAAGAATTACTCACTCCATGGACACTAAGAAGGAAGAGTGGAAAACCTGAAAAGCGTAACCCTGATGGAAATCCACACTGGAAGGTGGAAGTTAGGCCCAAGTAAAATGCTTAAAAACAGTACTGAAAACCACAGAAGATGGAATGTTCCCATCAACTTTTTCCTTGATTTTTTTTTTGAGATCTCAGATCTGGAAAGCCTGACTGGCTCTGCAGCAGTGAGATGGGGAGTGGAGAGCGAAGAGGGAAAGGAAGGAAAAGAAGCTATAACTCCAAAAATGGCACTGAAATGTTAAGGCTCAAAGAATGGCAACAATGCAGTGGGAAAATAGGTAAGGAAGGGAATAGCAAGAACAAAAAAGGACTTGCTGCAGTGAGAGTGATGTTGCAAGGAGGGCAAACGGTTGGCTCCATTGGCCAGGGAAGCTACCCCTAACAGAAACTGCTACAGAACTAGTCAAGCTGTTGTTTCAGTTCAGTGCTGCTTCCAAGCTCTGCCCTGCAGGCCAACTAATTTGTTTGGATGCCAGGTACCATTTGTTTAGGGGTACCAGTTAGTTTTTCTCATTGTTTGTGTATCCCCACATATTTTTGCCATGCAGTACTCCACTCCTCTGAGGCAAATTTCTGCCCAACGTGTATTGATGCACAAAGGTTTCTTTGGGAGACGGAAGAGTCATTTTTAGAAATGAGGAACTGGGGAGTTCATGATGTTCCCATGATGTTTTGTTTTAAAGTCACTCCTTTTCCAAGGGTAAGACTGTATTCTATATTCAATGAAGACACAAACATGTTCAGATGAGGGTGCCGATAGAAGGACTGTCTCCCACAGAGGAGTTGCCTGTATTAAATATGCATAGGCTGACTAAATAAGATCCATAGGAAATGTTCAGGTGCTGTGATAACTGGAGTGTAAGGACAAAGAAGAGGGAGGAATGTAGGTGCATATGAATGGCAAAACTAAAATTAAATAATATGATAAAGCATCTCTGACATTTGCACACTTGTGACATGATGTTGATACTAGACCTGAAGACAGACAGCAGGAAGTAATTCTGCATGGGCTGGAAATGCTTCCTATGAATGTCCACAGATCTATATCATATTCCTCTCAGCTTCTTTCTCTACATTGGTATTTATAAAGCAGATATAAGATTCACACTGCAGTGGCCACAAGCAAAACTCAGGTGTTCATGTTTGATTTATGAAACGTCAACAACTGCGAATATGGCCTAACATAGCAACTGAGAGTATGATTCTGCTGCACCGTTTGTACTGAACTCCTGATGGCTGTGGGGGGAAAGTATGGGGTCAGCATCCACATGATAAGAATGCAATATGAATCAAATACATTCGGTTGCCTACTCAGCAAGGCCACTCTCTGTGTTTTAGTTCATGAAAAATCACTCAGTGTTGATTATCAGTATTGCATTGCTGATTATCTAGACTACAGGCAAATTGTTTAAAGCTGAAAGGCTGAGTACAATCTCCTAAAATAGTCTAGAGGCATAAAACAAACATCTCTCCTTGACCCTCAGGGACAGAAGTGTTTCTGTGCATGACACACACCCAGCGTGACACATCACCACATGTGAGTGGGACAGAAGACTCAGCCAAGATAATATTTTTGTTGCTATAACCTTGCAAGTAAATTCAGATATTTTCCATTAGGCATGTCAGATGGAGGTTTTTCAGCCCAAGCAAAGTGGAGGCAGGTCTATATTCCGTAATGCCCTTAGCAAGAGCATAAATAAAATTTTGGAATGTGCATCTTGCAAAGTCCCATTCATATTTCATTGCCAGGGAGGAGAATGCATATATATACACAGTCTCATAGGTGAAACAACTAGCGAATATGCAAACCAGATGCTAAGATACCAGCAGGAAAGAAAGAGCCCATCTATCTCTTGTGCCCAACACTGGACCCTTGAGCCTAATGTCAAACTGCATTTCGCTTGCAGGGACTGCAGAGGCAGGGACAGTATTGTCTTCAAAGCCAGGCTGCTTCGCCTGTAGGTCAATACATTGCATATTATTATTTTTTTTTTTAAACAGGCCTTGAGCCCTAGAATATAAGAAAGTTGTTTTGTTGGTTCATTTGTTTTTTTCTTTTTTTTTTCCTTAAGCCAGAAAGACAGATAATCTCCTTCCAAGCAGAGATCAATTATCATTTTAAAAAAAATCTGTATTGGACTGTTCCCTCTTTTTACTTATTTTCCCTTTGAAATAAGAAAAGAATATCCATATTTGAATGTTACTTCAGCAATTGTGTTACATTAATGCCACAACTCATTAACTATGGAAGAAGGCAGGTGAGAAGAGACTTTCAAACTAAAAAGGAGTTTGTCATGTCCCCTCAAAGAGGAACAGAAGAAATTGCTGGAGAAAAAAGGCAAAAGCACTTCTTCAGGATAGCACTTCTCCCTTCCTTAGAGGAAGGAGTAGTACTTCTCTGACAGTGCCTTCTCCAAAGTCCCAGATCTAAGTCCCATAGAGCTTTACATTGTCTGCGTCCTGCTCCTGGCCCCAGCAGCTCCTCAGCTGGCAATGCAGGTTTCAGTCCTCTGGCTGAAGTCATGGGGAGCTTCACTCGAGGGACAGCAGAGTAAGCACTAGGAGCCAAGGGCTTCTACAGACAAAAGAGGCCAGAGTAAAACAACCTGATAAAGATTTCAATTGACTGAGGCACTCTATCATGAAAAATGCCGGAATTAAAAGAGCTTATGGAGAATCCTCCCATTAGTATCCGTGCAACCAGTGTTTCTTATTTCAAACTCATTACCTGATAACAACTTTACCTCTGGATTATAGGGGTATTTTTTGCACATCAATATATTTTCCACCACCTTTCTCTTCTTGTTGAATTCATCAGGCACTAGTGGTGTTTGTGCAATAGTATCTCATAAATTTTCCTAAGCATCTTGTACTATTCCTGACCCTACAGTCCACCTGTTCCTGGAGAAACAGATGGCTGGAAACTTTCTTCCAAGTGGTGGAGATGTACCTGCCACTCAGGTTTATTTGAACAGTCAAGCAAAATCCTTGATTTCTGATGCACTCATTCTGGTTGGCTAAATATTGGCATTATAGCTGCCATTTTTCAGAGTCCATACTCAGTGGGCTGTCCATGACACGTAGATATGAAAACCCTGAAGGCCAGGGCCCTCCCACAGCCCAGGAGAAAGGCTGCTAGGAACAAGGCAGAAAGGCTGTAAGGAATATCATTAAACATATCTTACACTGCCCAGCATCGACAGTAGGGGTCCAAATATAATCTTCTGCATATGCCATGTGGAAGACTTGTGAAATTTATAGAAATAGGCTTTCTCATGCTAAACTGAACCAGGTGGGTGTTGAAATGACTATGCTTTGTCTATGATTCAGCCTTGTAGCAGTAAAAAACACTCTCCACAAACTATCCTTGTTGCATGTCAGGGAATATTTTTCCCGAAAGCCAGACAAGGTCTTGTGCAGAATCTGAAGAACAAGTTTCCCTTATAGCAGTCGTTTCAGCAGCTCCATGCTCTCCCCCACCGACCTCTTTGTCCCAGTGTTCTTGAAGCCGTTTCATTATGCAACTTTCCAAGGCTCTTGGGCAATCTGCTTTCATTCTACTGCTTTCCTTTCCTTATCAGTATTTATACTCTTAACTCCAGTACCTCATTCTTTACGTGTGGCATGTCCCTCTTTCTAATGCTTGATTACTTTTTGCACTCACTTATTCAGAGTGACCTTTTTCACTCCCAGTGTATTTATCGCTAGATGGCTCTCACAACCCTTGGGCATATTGTCATTTATCTCTCAACCCCTCTATTCCCTACCCTTCCAATGTCGCTTTGCTTAGTATCCCTTTTGTTCCGCCAAACACTGTGCTGCTGAAAGCAAAGCATTTTAAATACTAAAAAACATAATCATTAATTGTTGCCTAGCTGCTTCCACACTATTATGTCTCCAGTTGTTGCATTAGCATAGGGAGAGAACAGCCATATGCTTTCACTGGGAGTTACTTAAATTTCAGAAGGACAACAGCAGAAAGGCAGGACTGGGAGGATGGCATTGCAGAGGGCAATGGCATCCCTTTGCAATCCAGCTGGGTGGGCAGATACCAGCCAGTGCATGAGACAGCACAAAAATGGCAAATAGCATCAGGCTGGAATGATTCACCTGCCCTACCTTCTCCAAGAGAAAACTAAGGCAAAAACTCATTCATTTTACATAGAAAGTCTGAACAAAATTTCTGTATCTTAATGATCTTTGACTTTTTTTAAGCAAAGCTTCACAAAACAGTGCAATTCTCAACTCCATTCCTTACCTCCAATTCTCCTTTCTCTCATGCATTATGAAGTGAATTAATCACACATTATATTGGAAACCATACTGCTCATTTCTTTAATACGTGCTGATTTCAAGGTGACTTCATGAAAAATGAACTAGATGTTCTGTGAAGACGGACAAGCATCTTTTGTACCCAGAACCAGCAGAGGCCCAGAACCTAACCTGGCAGTTTCAGTGCCTCCAGTGTATTTCTGGACATAGCAGCCAAGATTTTTTGAACCCCATTTTCAAAGGCTGACTATAGGACGGCCTCCAAGAGCTGGGTGCCTTCTCCCTTGTATGATGATGAGCCTGCCAAATCTGGTCTTTTGTTCTCTACAGGAAGCTAACATGAAATTTCATTTTCTTCCCATTTTAAGGCATAACATAACCTGAAAATTTGGTTACCAAGGATTTTCCTGCTCAACCAACATGTAAACTGCAAATTGGAAACTATGGTGGGAAGTACGTTATCAGCTATTCTTGTTGACAGATCTGCAGTGCAGTAACCCATCTGTTGGACAGAAAATACATTTTCAGCACAGGTAAACAGCAGAGTCACAAAATATCCGTCATACTGAATGTAGTGCTACATATTCACTTAAGGAAGTTTAATCCCTGAAAAAAGGCCTTAAAAATTCAGACACACAGTAGCACAAATATACTTGCATAGTGGTTGATATCAAGAACCAGGATTTCCATCTATTAGACTAAAAGGATCGTCATAGAGCATACCCACATCATAACATTTAGGCAAGTGAACAAACAATACTGCAATTCCCTACCTAGCAACCAAAGAAATCAAAAAGTCCTATCCCATCTTGTGTCTCCTTTTCCACTTGGAGGTCACTTTACCTCCTCCTAGCCCTGGCAGCTGTGGCTTCCTTCCTCCAAGCAGCATCTGGAGCTTTTCTGTGACTAGACTAAGCTACACAGGTTAGTGTAAGCATCTTGGATCCTTCCCTCTCTGCTTCTGCTGGGCTGGTCATAGCAGAGCTTCAGAAACACTTGTATGCATCTCCCAGAGCAAGCTTTTCAGCTGCCTGCAGACTCAGGTATGCATCAGCTTGCAATTACATACATATGGTCAGGTTTTCCCTTGCAACCTTAGCTAATAGAAACTTGCTTTTTATTATGAATATGTTTAAATAGCGATGTAATCTGAGCTAGAGCTGTAAACAAGGTCACATAGTACCTGTGGTTTAACCAGCAGACACAGCATGGAATACAGCTCTGTAACATGCAGGCAGCCACAAATCCCATGGCTGCTAGTCCAATTTTCCCGCTCTTACTTTACCTTAACTGTTTTGCTGTAGCTGGACAGCAGTCGAGAGGAATTTATATGACATTTTCCCCAAAGCACAATGAACAATAACATACTACAGGCTGTTTCATTGGACTGTAGCTCTTTATGAAGTATTTCAATGGTGCTATAAATACATTTTTCTCTTTTTTGTCATTCTTATTAAATGAGCATTTTACCCTTTTCATATATTTGGGTTGATCAGAAGCATTAATGTCTTGCACCATGTTTGAATGCCTAGAATAATAAAATGCAAGCAAAGAAACAGTGTAAAATAATGAAATATTAATATCGTGTTGGGAAACTGTGTGATTCGATCAGCACTGCATTCATCCACTGAGTTACAAGCAAAGGATCTGGCATCCCCAAATGAACTTG